>BLSH010300509.1:27215-40700 GCA_018402905.1 Glandirana rugosa | reverse complement strand
TCTTGAGAAGAGGAGATTAAGGGGGGATATGATCAACATGTACAAGTATATAAGTGGTCCATATAGTGAACTTGGTGTGGAGTTATTTACTTTAAGGTCATCACAAAGGACAAGGGGGCACTCTTTACGTCTAGAGGAAAAAAGATTTCATCTACAAATACGGAAAGGTTTCTTCACAGTAAGAGCTGTGAAAATGTGGAATAGACTCCCCCCAGAGGTGGTTTTGGCCAGCACGGTTGATTGCTTTAAAAAAGGCCTGGATTCTTTCCTTAATGTAAATAATATAACTGGGTACTAACATCTTTAGGTAAAGTTGATCCAGGGTGAATCCGATTGCCTCTCGGGGAATCAGGAAGGAATTTTTTCCCCCGTTATAGCAAATTGGATCCATGCTTTGCTGGGGTTTTTTGCCTTCCTCTGGATCAACTGTGGGGGAAGTATTGTATATGGGATTATTTGGTTGTATGTGTATATGTGTATATATATGTACATGTATATATATATATATTTTTTTTTTTTTTGGTTGAACTGGATGGACTTGTGTCTTTTTTCAACCTGACTAACTATGTAACTATGTAACTATGTAACTATGTAATTTGAATCAACACCGGAAATTTCATTCTATACCATAGACAAAAATATAAATAAATAAATGAACAGAATATTGATCATATACAACACATAGAAAACCGCTAAAACATACATTTAGGCCCGATTAATAAACGAGTTGATATCCCACTCAACATTGATACCTAGCGGCCAATAAGCCTTGAGTTCATATATCCAAAAAGTTTCAGTTCTGGATAATCCTCTGGTTCTAGCACCCCCTCTCCAAGGGGCTTCAAATTTGTCAATAATAGAAAAGGTTGTGCCTGTTATTATTTTAAATTTAATTTTAAATAAAATTCTACTGGTCAACAGTATTATGCTATGTAGACCTTTTATATCCTGTTGAGGCACGTCGACATTGAGGTTGATATTGTTCCTTGAGACCTGGTTGTGGATGACACATTTCCAACAAGGTTGAATTCGGGAATACCACGGATGATATGCTGAGGTCTACTGGACTGCCCCGGTTGATTATGTTTTAGGCGCTTGAATCTCTTATCTCTGGTAAGAGTATTCTTACATATATGGTGGAGGTGCACAGTGCATGCTGGTGTGTCACGTTCTATGGGAAGTAACAGTCACTATTTGTGCCCCAAAGGGTGAAGGTTACCACATTCATATGAACTTTATTTTAATGTCACCACATTGAGTTCTTTACATGAACGTTTGTTATGGACCCATAATATTTGGTTATTTACGTTGTACACTTATCACATATAGATACTGGGTACAGTATCTAGTTTGACCGGAATAGTTGTCCAGTTTATTTTTGCATTTCATTTTTGGCGCTACACTTTATGACTTTGTAAAGTTCTATTGGCAATTTTGGAATATTGTTGTGTTAGCTGCTTTATTCAATCACTTTATTCACGTGTTACTCAGTATTGGGATAGCGCAATTTTTTCCTTCTTTTTTCTGTATATATATACATATACTGTATATACACTGTATATATATACAGTATATGGTAAAAAGAGAATTGAAATTGCGCAGGTGAAAACAATGACACAAGAAAAAAAATCTGCTGTCAATAACACAATAGAACAAATTGTGTACAAAAGCAAATAAAACATGAATTGCCACGTTGAGTGTATGATATAGTGCAAACACATTAAATGACAAACAACAGCCCAAAAGTGTATTCCTGAATAAAGTTGGGTGATGAATGCAATTGTCCTTCAAAATATATCCAAGAAGTACTGAGTGATCATTAACCCAAGCACACCTTTTATCTACATGCCATGTTTTACTGGACTTGTGTAAGTTGTTAGCAACACTTTTTTTTAAATAGATCATCATACGGTTTTACACTATGTGGATGTTTTTTTCCTTTTATGATACCCATGAGATTGTCTAAGATTCAGCACAAACGGCCATGACACAATTCCTGCTTCTTCCTTTTTAACGGATCTGCCATGATTTGTGAATCCATGCCTTTTTAGACTTCTATAATGTGGAGTCTAGGAATCCGGTAAGAGTACATCTTGCTTAACCATGGTGGAAGGTGCTCTTGGGTAAATGTTCATAATACTTCTTGGATATATTTTGAAGGACATTTGCATTCATCACTCAACTTTATTCAGGAATACACATTTGGACTGTTGTTTGTCACTTAATGTGACAAATGTGACAAACAAATATATGTGTTTGCACTATATCATTCACTCAGCACAGAAATTCATGTTATATATATATATATATATATACAGTATACATACTATATATATTGTAAGCCTGCAGGGCGATTAGACCCAACTGGTCCATGCGACTTCCAGGAAACGTGCCACTCCAGACTGTTTTTAAGGGCATGGCAGCCCACTTTTATTAAAGGAAACAAATGCAGCCAATGGCCCCCTTAGGGGTGGTTGGTTGATGTGGTTCACCTGCTCACAACTGCCCTCAATCACGCTTCTACTGGCATCTGGAGTCAGAAAAAAGCCTTGCTCTTTGTTTTTGTTGTTTTTATTTGGGGATTGAACTTAGATAGGGATTGGGGTAGTTATGGGATGCCCAAAGATTAAACAGTTCTGTACACGGGACCACTATATACACTCTCCAGTATATACACTCCTCCAACTTCACTCCAGCACACTTCTTGCTTCTCTGATAACTCCTAATCCCTCTCTCCTGCAAACTTCTTGCTTCTCACTGGTGAGGCCTGGAAGGAAATTTATCAGCCTCCAAATAAACTTGCACGGCCTAGCTAGCACATGTGAGACCTGATGTAAATTTAACAGGCCTCTGGACCACCCTTTGTGGGTATGGGGTTGAGGTTCCCCTTGTGTAGCAAAGTCAGTTAGTTGGTGCTAGCTAGTCATGATGCACTACAACTTCCAGCCCATCTGCACACTGTCCATGACACCAGGCCCCAATCTCCTCCTGCACCTTCTCCAGACTGCCTTCTTCCCAATCTGTCTTGTGCATCTCACTTCCTTGGGCTGTGTCATTCACTCTTACTTATAGTTCCTCCCGGAGATCTCTCTGTAGTGTTCTCACTCCTGCTGTCCTCTTCCCCTCACCCATGTGCCTCTCCTCCAGGATCTCTCCCTCCTCCTGGCTGCACCCGAGCTCTCCCAGGCAGAGGTCCCCCCCCCAGACTAGGGGCTCCCTCAGGTCCTAACAGTCTCCACACTACTTCATCTCTGTTTCTTCCACCCCGAACTTCTCCTCCCTGCACTGGGCCTGCCCCTGCCAATCCAAGATGGGGATTGGATCAGGGCTCTTTAACATACATCAGAAAGCCTCACCTCCTCTTCCTGCCCCCCTTTCCAGAACTTTCTAAAGAAGAGGGGAGGGGTAACCAAGGGGTGTTGCTTTCCGCAGTCTCCAGTCCTCCCTGGGCCACTCCCCTGCCCAGAATCAAAACAATCAGGCCTGACTAAATTTTACCTACTCTCCACAAAAACCTACTCCTAAGCACTTACCTATGGCAGACGGTGCTATACGAAAAGTTCAAACAAACAGTAATCTTCTCTTGCAGGGGGTTCCACCATCACTGTATAAACACAAACTTCAACACAAAATACTCATGTCTCCCTTCCTGCATTGTGGACACAATTTCCGCTGTGCGTTGACACTCGCTCGGACCTTCACACATGAGAGGGTTAATCTCTGTAACAGCTACCGTATCTTGGCCTATAAGCCGTTCCGCAGACACCTCTCCTGGCACAGCAGCCATAGTGTCCACTACACCTTCAGCCACATAATTTTCTTCCAGCATTGCTATTAGCCTCTTGGCCAAATCATCCCAATAGGTTTTGCTCTGTTGCACTACATCCGCCTAATGAGACAAAGACAGACCAAGAGGCTCAACAGCACCTGAAACGCTGCTTTGTCAGTTAAACACTTCTCAACATTGAACTCATCACACATATCAGTTTTAGCATTTGACCTATTCTCAATGGGTTCAAGTAACCTCTAATACATTAGAGCGGCATTGCAGTTGTCCTGGGAAACCCCAAGCTCAGACTCCATGAGCTCCTGTGTGGTCTCCAAAGACACCTCTGTTGCATCAGTCACAGTTGCTAGGGGCAATTGCATACATTTCTTAGTGATCACCCCTGACATCTCTGGGTGCAACAGCACATTTTCCCCCTTGTCTTCCTGCTATACAGCAGACTCCTTCAAAACAAGTCCTTATCAGTTCTCACATTACATTGCAGTAACTCTGCACAGCAACAAGTCCTTCTCAGAAGCGGATCTCCTGATCGGACTTGTCACCACTTCACCGCCATCGAAATGATCAGTCTCTTTCACATAACAAACAGGAACAGTCTTACCATTACAGGCGGCAGGTGGGAGAAACTTCACTTGAGGGTGTTGTCCTTCCTTGGTTGTGCTCTCACAGGCAAATTCCCCCACCTGGTTGAAGGGCAATATTGCAGGCCACACAGATTTTCTGTTGCCAGTGACACTTTTACATAAACATTTTTACCGATTGCTGTGGGAGATCCCATTCTCCTTGTATAACTTTTCCTGGCGCCTTTCCCCATGCGATCACAGGGTGAAGCAACAGATGTTCGGGCATCCCAGCCCTCTTTGTGGGAACAGTGAGATACCTCTTCATAGCAGCCCCACCACCCAAACGACTCTTCCCGGGCATTCCATCCCTCTTTGTGGGAACAATGAACTACTTCTTCATAACCGCCCCACCATCCAGACAGCACCTCGTCTCTTGCTACTATGGGAGACCGCACACTCCCTGCAGAACTTTTCCCCTTTAACCACCCCATCTCTACAGTCAGGGACACAGTTCTTTTGAAAAATATTCTGCTGTACTGTCTCTTTAAGGGTGAAAGATAGTACACATATGACACAGCAATAGAAACACAGTCTCTTGACACACACAGTTTCCAGCATGCGAGGATCTGGACAAGTGCTATCCGTGCCCAACGCCAATTCCTCCACCAATTTTAAACGTGCAGGGTGATTAGACTCAAGTGGTGCATGTGACTTCCATGAAACGTGCCACTCCAAACTGTGTTTTTAAGGGCATGGCAGCCCACTTTTATTAAAGGAAACAAAAAAGTTAAAACAAACAGTAATCTTCCCTCTCAGGGGGTTCCACCATCATTGTATAAACACAAATTTCAGCCTCCTGGCTTATTAACTGTCAGCTTTGTGCCGTTCGGTCATGGGACACATCTGCCTGCTACAGATGTGCATGCACAGACTGCCACCTGCAGCCTTAGACTCATCGAGACCTGTCTCTTTCCATGGAGCCGTCTCCTCCTGGGACCCTCCCGACCTCCTAGGCTAGACTTCTTGTCTGCCGGGCGGAGCTATCTCCAAGTCTGAGCTCTGAGCTCTCTTCCTGGGAGGATTATGAAGCCAGCTCACTGGTGTGTAATTAGCATGCCTGCCAAAATCAGGCGTACACTGCTTATATACACAGAGACACGGGGTCGTCTCTACCATATATATATTTTTTTTCAATACATTAGTAAATATTAATATTATTTACAGTACGATAATCATTTTCACATGTAAACATAAAAAAAAATACTACAGATCCACTTTAAAAAAATACCGTCATCTTGCCTGTTCAGAGCAAAGTGATAGTATATGTATACAGATTGCACCCCCCCCCATCAATTTATACTCACCTCCTATGCCCCCCATATCCCCATATCTTGAAGCATGAGATACATTGCAGTGCCAAACAAAGAAGAAGCAGTGGCAGGGGGTGCCAGAGAGATGAGGGAGTTGGCTAGACAGGCAAGATGACAGTGTCTTTGAAAATCACCGAAACCTGGCTCCACGAACGCGATTCTCCTTCTCCTGCTTCCCTTTCCCATGGTGGCCTTCTCTGAACTCGCTCCCCTAGGCCAAATGGACGCAGGGGAGGTGGAGTGGGATTCCTCCTATCCCCATTGAGCACCTTTCAGGTTCTTGAGTCTCCTCCCTCTCTTTCCCTCTCATCATTTGAAGCCCACTGTATACGTCTATTCTCTCCAACCTCCCTAACAATTGCTGTGACCTACCGGCCTCCTGGACCACTGTCAGCTTTCCTTGATTAATTTTCTGCCTGGCTACCCTACTTTCTCTCTTCTGAAATTCCCACAATCCTTCCTGGTCACTTCAACATCCCAGTTAACACTAACACTACTGATACTTCTAAACTTCTTAGTCTAGCTTCCTCATTTGACCTGAAGCAATGGGTACAGGCTTCTACTCACACTGATGAAAACACCCTGGACCTTGTCTTCTCCTATCTATGTGCTCCATGCAACTTCATCAACAATCCTTTTCCCCTCTCCGACCACCACCTTATTAGTTTCTCTCTCCCTGTCTTGTACACCTTCCCCTCCAATCGCCTAACTGTCACCTGTAGAAACCTTCGCCAACCCAACACTTCTCTCCTCTATTCTGCTGCTGACCACCTCTATGAAAAAATCTCACCCCTGTTCTGCCCCAACCAAGCCTCTGCCATCTACAATAAATCCCTGTCATCCACCCTGGACGAGCTAGCTCCCATCACCACACACAAAATCATGCCTCGACCCCTACAACCCTGGCAAACAGATGACTCCAGAAATCTCAAAAAGCGTAGCCGCGCCCTTGAGCGTCTGTGGCACAAGACTAAGTCTCGCATAGACTTCAACCAATACAAATCTGTCCTCCATAAATACAATTCTCGCCTACACACTGCCAAGTAGACCTATTTTACCACTCTTATTAACACCTTCTCATCCAGTCCCCGTCAACTCTTCTCTACCTTCAACTCCCTACTTTGTCCTCCATCACTTGCGCCTACTAACACACTCACTGCCCAGGAGATTGCTAATCACTTCAAAAGCAAGATTGGCACAGTTCGTGATGAAATCTCCACTCTACAGGCATCTTCCCCAGTTAACACCCCATGTCAACAAGCACAATCAACACTATTCTTATTCAAACCTGCTACTATAAACAAGGTTGCTAAACTCCTTTCTAACGCTCACCTAACCACCTGTCCACCGGACCCTATTCCCTCTCAAATACTACGCTCACCCTCTGACTTTATCCTGCACTCTCTAACTCACATTTTCAATCTCTCCCTCTCTTCTGGCATCTTCCCCAATGCTCTAAAACATGCATTGGTCACCCCCATACTCAAAAAGCCATCCCTGGACCCTACCGATCTTAACAATCTGCGCCCTATCTCCTTGCTCCCCTTTTGCTCTAAACTCCTTGAACGCCTTGTCTACAACCAACTGAGTGACCACCTTGTTAAGAATAACCTTCTTGACCTCCTTCAATCTGGATTTCGCTCTCAACACTCCACAGAAACTGCCCATCTTAAACTCACAAATGATCAACTAACCGCTAAAACCAATGGACACTACTCTGTACTCCTACTCCTGGACCTTTCCGCTGCCTTCAATACTGTCGACCACCTCCTCCTCAAAAAAAAACTTTACTCCCTCGGTCTCCGTGACTGTGCTCTTCAGTGACTCTCCTCCTACCTATCCCATCGCACCTTCAGTGTCACGTACAATTCTACCTCCTCCTCTCCTCTTCCTTTCTCTGTTGGGGTCCCCCAAGGTTCTGTTCTTGGACCTCTCTTATTTTCAATATACACCTCTTCCCTGGGTCAGCTGATAGCCTCCCACGGCTTTAAATATAATTTCTACGCTGACGATACCCAAATCTACCTCTCCACCCCCCAACTCACTCCATCAATCTCCTCACATGTCACTAACTTATTAACAGACATATCTGCCTGGATGTCACACCACTTCCTCAAACTCAACTTGTCCAAAACCGAACTCATAATATTTCCTCTCCCACTTGCCGTTTCCCCTGACTTCTCTGTCAAGAGCAATGGCACAACCATCCACACATCCCCACATGTTAGGGTGCTTGGTGTTATCCTGGATTCTGAACTCTCCTTTTGGCCCCACATCCAATCACTTTCTAAGGTTTGCCGCCTCAACCTCCACAACATCTCTAAAATACGTCCCTTCCTAACCAATGAAACCACAAAGCTCCTGATTCACTCTCTGGTCATCTCTCTCCTCGACTACTGCAACTCCCTCCTCACTGGCCTACCTTTAAATGGACTATCTCCCCTCCAGTCCTTCATGAATGCCGCTGCCAGACTCATCCACCTTACAAACCGTTCAGCGTCTGCCATCCCTCTCTGCCAATCCCTCCATTG
The DNA here is from genome assembly GCA_018402905.1 of Glandirana rugosa. NCBI lineage: Eukaryota > Metazoa > Chordata > Amphibia > Anura > Ranidae > Glandirana > Glandirana rugosa. The sequence continues at coordinate 32,449 of BLSH010300509.1, read as the reverse complement.
GCTGCCACTCGACCAACAAATTAAAAATTCAAAATACTAACAATGAGCTACAAAGCCATCCACAACTCTGCTCCCAGATACATCACCAGCCTAGTCTCAAAATACCAACCTAACTGTCCTCTTCACTCCTCCCAAGACCTCCTGCTCTCCAGCTCCCTCATCACCTCCTCTCATACTCGCCTCCAAGACTTCTTCTGAACCTCTCCCATCCTCTGGAACTCCTTACCCCAATCTGTCAGACTGTCCCCAAATCTATCCACCTTCAGGCGATCCCTGAAAACTTTTCTCTTCAGGGAAGCCTATCCTACTACCACCTAACAACTACACTTCTTATTTTCTCAATCAGCTCATCCCCCACAGTTATTGCCCTTTCGTATCATTTAACCCTCCCTCCTAGATTGTAAGCTCTAACGAGCAGGGCCCTCTGATTCCTCCTGTATTGAATTGTATTGTAATTGTAGTGTCTGCCCTAATATTGTAAAGCGCTGCGCAAACTGTCGGCGCTATATAAATCATGTATAATAATAATAATAATAATGACCACTTACCAATGCTCCCTCATAGACCCTTGCTTTTCCATTGAAAATTGCTTGTTTTGGCAACCAAGAAAAGGTCACATGTTCCCCTGTACACGGAAGTGCATGGGCAAGGTGGGAGTATTTGAGTTGCTTGATGGAGAACTGCAACCTGCCAATAAAACCTGTCTAGATAGGGGCCATTTGGCCCAAGGTCATGAGAAGGTTGGGTAAAATCGGATCAAAGTCATTCATTGTTTGAAAAGAAAATGCTTGATTGGTTTGGTGCTTAGTTGCCAAGAGTACGGACTTAATATTTGCTTGTAGTGCCACAGTGCCAGTATAAAGTCAGCCCAAGTCAGGTGACCCTGGTTTAGGTGATACAGAACAAGTAAAATCAATGTGCTACCATCTTGTTTAGCCTCTCTTGGGCACCCTATACCATTTGTTTAAAACTGAACCCAGATTGGTTCCCCTTTAACATCAATGCCCCTTTCTCTCATTTTTACAAGTCCGAGCCCCCTGGCTATCTTAAAACCAATGAAGGAACCAACCTTTGGACTGTACTCCTTAAAATAACCCCTGCATTGACACATCACTCTAATCATAATGCTATTCCTGTTGAGGTTTTTTTTTTTTTTTTTTTTGGTTTTCTCTGTTTGCCTTAATGACTTTGTGGCTTCCCCCCCGCTGTGAAAACCCATTCTAGATAACAGGAAAATATACATTCTCTGACATTACACCTTCGCGTCTTTCAAATCCTTTGAGATTTGCCAAGTGACAAGCAGTGAAATTCAAATAACCTGCTAATTTGGATTCTATTAATTATTAGTCTGAATTTGTAAGACACAAACCACCTACTGCACTTCTTCCACCGTATTAATAGCTATTTAAGTTTTCACAATACTCTTTTGTGTATAGATCCTGAGAGCATAAATTAAGCCTGGGGAACATTGTGAATCAATTTCAGGAGTCAAAGTGCACTTAGCAAGAGAATTTTCTGGCTTCTTTTTTTGCATTTTTCCAGCATCTAGGGTGCTGTTCCACTTTCAAGCTGCTGCTAATTTAAATCATACCAGTTAGTGGCTTATTGTTCTACTCTGCCCTCCCACCATTCATTGCTCACGTATTCTCTTTCTCATCAGCACTCATCACTTTGAAGATGTAACTGTAGCAATTTATCATCTTAGAATGGTGGGCTTACCTCGATGGGTCATCAAGATTGGCATCAAAGCTGCACCATAATTGCACATTTATATGGAAGAAAAAAGAAATCCATCCTTTTTATTTAGAAGCCTTTCACTACTATGAGTTTTAAAATGCATGTTTTATGATTTTTAATATGCATCCAATGCACATTATTGGATTTTAGATATTTGAATTACCCCTAGGTCAAAGGTTTATGACATGGAACATTTATTACTACATCTCTACTAAATGGGTGGAAAACCTACACATTATGGTGTAAATTTAGCTATTGTTGTACCTTTCATGCTGAAACCTATACATTATGGTGTAAGGTTAGCTATTGTTGTACCTTTCATGCTGAAACCTATACATTATGGTGTAAGGTTAGCTACAGGGTTCAGCATAAATGAGTACAATCAACACAAGAACAATTTCCAAAATGTTGACAAAACTGAGTTTTATAGAACATTTGTTTAGCTCATTACATGAAAGTAAAGTTAATAATATAACTTAGATTCCAAATCTTCAGTTTCACTCAAATTAGTTGATGCAAAACTAAATACACCCCACAACAAAAACTACAGCATCTAGTATTTTGTACGACCTCCATGATTTGTAAGGACAGCACCAAGTCTTCTAGGCATGGAATCAACAAGTTGATAGCAAATTACAACATCTATCGGTTTTCATTGTTCAAGAACAACCTCTTTTAGAGCCTGGATGCTGGATGGAGAGCGATGCTCAACTTGTCTCTTCAGAATTACCCCTAGCTGTTTGATTGGGTTCTTCTTCAGAAATGCAACAGTGTTAGATAAAACACTTAGATGTGTTTTGGGTCATTGTCATGTTGGAAAATGCATGACAACCAAGTGCTCAGAGAGATTATAGCATCTTCTCTTTCAATATAGAGCATTACACAGAAGGACACTGCCACCACCATGTTTCACTGTAGGTACCATGCATTTTTCTTTGTACTCCAGTCCTCACCTTTGCATCACCATACAGTTTTGAAGCCATCAGTGCCAAAAACATTTATCTTGGTCTCATCACTCTGGAGTCCCAGTAGTCTTCTTCTTTTTCAGCATGGGCATTGGCAAATTTTAGGCAGGATTTTTTGGGCATGGGCTTTAGGAGAGGCTTCCTTCATGGACGACACCCATGCATGCCATTCCTCTGCAGTGTACGCCGTATTGTTTCATGGGAAACAATCACCCAGTTTAGCTTTGTACTTCTTTAGCTAACTGCAGTGAACTTGCATGGCGATTTTCTTCATCCCTTCTCATCAGAAGACGCTCCTGTTGAGGTGTTAACTTCTGTGGACGGCCTGGACATCTCTGTGAGATGGTTGCAGTTTCATCTTTATTACATTTTTGTATCACTTTTGCTCCAGTATTCTGACTGATAAGTAAAGCTTTGCTGATCTTCTTGTAGCCTTCACCTTTCTTGTGTAAATAAATGATTTTCTTTCTCAGGCCTTTTGACATTTCTCTTCCATGTGGTGCCATTGCTGACAGCATGAAATGGGAGGGGGTTTTCTTTGTTAAGTACCATACTTTTATAATCAACTGTCTGCTAGACACCTGTTGAATGAATATTTATATTTATTTATTTCAGGTACTTATATAGCGCCGTCAATTTGTAAACAGCGCTTTACATATACATCGCACATTCATATCAGTCCCTACCCTCAAGAAGCTTACAATCTACAGTCCCTAACTCACATTCATACATACACAAACTAGGGGCAATTTTTTTAGACAAGGTCTAATTAACCTACCAGCATGTCTTTGGAGCGTGGGAGGAAACTGGAGTACCCGGAGGAAACCCACACAGGGACAGGGAGAACATGCAAACTCCAGGCAGGTAGGGTCATGGTTGGGATTCAAACATGTGACCCTGTTTCTGCTAGCCAAAAGTGCTATCCACTACACCACTGTGCCACCCATAATAATAAGACTCACCCGAAGTTGAATTCTTGTTAATTAGGATTTTGTTGTCTTGAATGAATTTGTTAGGAAAAATAATTTTTGTGTGTGCAAATTAACAAATATTGGTTGCAATCCATGGCCCGCATTTGTGGGAGTATTTTGTAGTCTAGTGTCCCATAGAAAATGTTGATTCTGAAAGGAAAGTAAAGGTTTTCTGGCAAATCTGTTGGAGTGTATTAATTTATACTGAGCAGTGTATTGTTGTACCTTCCCTGCAGAAACCTATACATTATGGTGTAAGGTTAGCTATTATTGTACCTTCCATGCATATCTAATGTCCATCTTGCCCGAGGCCACACAGACATTGGCTTTGGCCTTCTTTTTGATGTATACTCTAAAGCCTTTTGTAATAGAGACCAATGACTTTTCCGGGAAGGTACACCATGTTTTGGCCATTAATTGCAATGAGTACACTAATCTGTTTAGTTTACAACTTTACCCAAGATTTGCACATTTTCACCCATGATTTACACATTTTCCAACTGAATCTTGGGTGACAAATGTGTGAATCTTGGGTAAAAGTTGTATGTTTCATGGGTGAAAACTAATAACTAGATTGCTTAGTTGGGTGCATAGGCTTTGGATTATATGTCACAAAAAACAAAACAAAAACACAAACTAGAGCCCGTAAACAATGCAGGGCAGTGTGGTTATTTGGTTGGTAGGAAATGTATTGTTTGTGGATGAGGAGAACCTGGGAGAATAGAGATGGGAAACATTTATAACTAAACTTACACCCAGGGCTGGCCCAAGACATTGTGCTGCCTGGGTCCAAGAAAGAAATGCTGCCCCCCCTAAAAAAAGACACACCCACCAAAAGGCCCCCACATCCACTTCTTTATATCATGATAATTAAAACTAAAATTACATTTATCAGGAAGTCAGATTTACATGCAACATCACCTTGTCTATATGCAAAATTACCGTATATGACATACCATTATGTTCAATTCCAAGGGGCGGGCTAGAACAGTATATAAACAGGCTAGGGTAGTATACAGACAGGCTAGGGTAGTATATGGGCAGGCTAGGGTAGTATATGGACAGGTTAGGGTAATATATGGACAGGCTAGGGCAGTAAATTGGCACACTAGGGTAGTATATGGACAGGCTAGGGTAGTATATAGACAGGCTAGGGTAGTATATGGACAGGCTAGGGTAGTATATGGACAGGCTAGGGCAGTAAATTGGCACACTAGGGTAGTATATAGACAGGCTAGGGCAGTAAATTGGCACACTAGGGTAGTATATAGATAGGCTATGGCAGTATAGGGGCAGGCTAGGGTAGCATATAGACAGGCTAGGGCAGTATAGGGGCAGGCTAGGGCAGTATATAGACAGGCTAGGGTAGTACATAGACAGGCTAGGGCAGTATAAGGACAGACTAGGGTATTCCATGGACAGGCTAGGGTAGCATATGGACAGGCTGGGGTAGTATACAGACAGGCTAGGTAGTATATAGACAGACTAGGTAGAATATAGACAAGCTAGGGCAGTATAGGGCCAGGCGGAGTGGCCTGGGGGGGGGGGGGGGGGGGGACGG
>BLSH010300509.1:14110-27205 GCA_018402905.1 Glandirana rugosa | reverse complement strand
GGAAATTGTCGCCATGACACACAAAACTGCTGAAAAAATAATCTTGGTTGTCAATTTTCTGGGCAAATAGAAGAGAAGGAGAGGTGGCAGTGGTTCAATTTGTTGCCCTTTTCAAAGTGCTGCCTGGGACTCATGGTAGGACCTGCTTACACCTATAGTTCTCAAGCAAATCTATACATGTAATAGAAGAGAGTAAAGCAGGCAATACATTATGCACTTTTCTTTCCTTCCTGAAGGAAAGAAAATTGCTAGATTCCCCCATCAACACGTGCTGTTGTATTCTACCAGCGGGAGTGTGGGGAGCCTTCCTCACCGGCAGAATACAATGATCACTGCTGACAGCTATAGCCACTGGCAGTAATCGGGTGAAAGAAAGCGACAGGCTGATTGTACTGAAGTTAATCGATGGATCGACTTCAGTACCACCAGCCTGTCCATAGGCAGATCAAAGGAACCTGCCGTATTTTGATCCATCTAAAATTCTTATCTCTCCTGCTTCTGAAATACTACTCTGCCTATAAGAAAGGTTCACCCCAAGACTGCTGGAAATGGAACACTGATAGGAGTGTCGATCTCCGAGGGTCCTCTACAGCTCTCATCTGTTCTTCCTGCTGACCTTCACATCACTACAGAAAATAATGGTGAAGTGGAGGTTCCCAGCTTCGGGGAATCATTTTTCATGGGCAAAATGGTATCCGGCAGAAGACGTATTTACCTTTATTTTTTTGACAGCTACAGCTTTGCTTGTGAATTTTAGCATACCTTTGTATATCTACAAACAAAACTGTGCTTCACAAAAAATCTGCTCCTTTCCCTATCCTTTTCCTGCCTTTTCCTTATGGCTACCAAGGGAATAGACTACAAGACCTAGACAAGACCAGTACAGATATCTAAGAAAAAGCTTGCAAAGTGTACGTTCTTATGAGTTCTGATAATGCTTTTTACTGAGAAACCTAGTATATTATGTGGACTTTTATTCTGTATTTTGAAATATGATTAATAAAAACTATTATAAAATAAAAAAAAAGTACAAACTATGCTTTGCACAACTTTAGCTTTTATTTTCTTTATTTCCATCAGCATTTGCTTTCCTTTACTTAGCTCCCTCACCACTTTTCACTTTCCTCCTACTATATCAACCAAGGGAATGAACTACAAGACCCTGACAAGACCTAAATAATTAGTAGACATACACTATGTCACCAAAAGTATTGGGACACCTGCCTTTACACGCACATGAACTTTAATGGCATCCCAGTCTTAGTCCATAGGGTTCAATATTGACTTGGTCCACCCTTAGCAGCTTCAATTCTTCTGGGATGGCTGTCCACAAGGTTTAGGAGTGTCTATGGGAATTTTTGACCATTCTTCCAGTAGCGCATTTGTGAGGTCAGGCAATGATGTTGGATGAGAAGGCCTGGCTCACAATCTCCGCTCTAATTCATTGCAATTGTGTTCTATCGGGTTGAGGTCAGGACTCTGTGCAGAACAGTCAAGTTCTTCCACTCCAAACTCGCTCATCCATGTCTTTATGGACCTAGCTTTCTGCACTGGTGTGAAGTCATGTTGGAACAGGATGGGGCCAACCCCCCCTGAAATTGTCCAAAATGCCTTAGTATGCTGACTTCTTAAGAGCTCCCTTTACTAAGGGGCCAAGCCCTACCTCTGGAAAACAACTCCCACCATAATCCCCCCCTCCACCAAATGATTTGGACCAGTGCACAAAGCAAGGTCTATAAAGGCACGGATGAGTGAGTTTAGGGTGGAGGAACTTGACTGGCCTACACAGAGTTCTGACCTCAACCCAATAGAGCACCTTTGGGTTGTATTAGAGTGGAGACTGCTAGCCATGCCTTCTCGTCCAACATCAGTGCCTGACCTCACAAATGCGCTTCTGGAACAAGGATCAAACATTCCCATAGACACTCCTAAACCTTGTGGACAACCTTCCCAGAAGACTCGAAGCTGATATAGCTGAAAAGGGTGAGCCAACTCAACATTGAACCCTATGGACTAAGACTGGGATGCCATTAAAGTTCATGTACGTGTAAAGGCAGGCGCCCCAATACTTTTGGTAATATAGTGTATATAATAATAGAAAAAATTAGCATAGTGCATATTTTTACTGTCCACCAACTGGGTGACATGGACACTTTCTATTGCCTGTTCAGTGCTGGGTACCTTATAGGACACAGTAGAGAGTCTGCAGGTGACAGCAGCATGAGTAGGCCATCGAGGACTGGCTGGTATGGTCACACGTTCAGCACTGGATTACATTTTCCCTGCACTCAATAACGGTGCTGACCTAGACAGTAGACTTAGGCGGGTATGCATTCCACAAGGTATTAAAAAAAGGTTTTGCCCTGAGATGGGCTTTAATAATAATAGAAAGAGACAGAGTTCACCAGAGGGCACTTTGGTAGGCCAGTTCAGGTCTGTAATGAGACCAGACTTTGTAAATGCCATTCAGAAAAAAAACATAATGTACTGTGGCTGTTGTTTTTTTTTTCACCCATAGGTTCCACCAGTAACGCACTTCCTATCCTAGGGTGACAAAGCTTGCACACCCTTCTGTGTCTATGGGGAAGCAATATTGTTACCCTAGGACAGGACCACAGAACACCTCCATATCTCCATAACATAGAGGGCAGGGGTTCCGTAGTCTTCTAACTGGAACAATGTAACTTGTAGGAATGCAGCACATTATTAATTTGTTACGTTCCATTCGTTTAGATGCGGCATTCATTATTTCGGATAATTCATAACTTTGGATACATTTGCATTCATTACATTCACTAACAGCCAAATTTGAAAGGGAATTCCAATACCTATAATTTAATAGTCCTAGTTAGTAATAGTTAAGCTATTATTATTTAGTTATTATTTCAGATTTTTGAATTTTCAGGTTTTCGGATCTCCACATTTCCGAATTTTCGAATTTACGAATTTTCAAATTTACGAATATTCGTAAAAAATGTGTTAAACGGGTTTTCTTTAATTCGCATAATTTAGAATTAACGAATTTGTCGTAATTCGTTAAAAAACTAATTCGGAACAAAACGAATTGCACACCTCTATAAAACAGACACTTACCAGTTCAGGGATCCAGCACTGCCCTCACTTGGATTATTTATTCTCCGGTCTATGGGTCCCCGGTCTCCCCATCATGAACTTGGAAAGCCAGCTGTGACTTCCTGCGGTTTCACAGTGGGCTCCTCACTGAGCATCTCCCAGTCGTGCTGAGCTTTGTGAATAAAACCCGCAGACTCCTGGAGCCTGTGATGTGTCCTAGGAGGTTACAGGCAAGGCAGAGGAGCCAAACTTCTACCCGGATCACCTACTCAATCCAAGCGGACATGGGAGCAGGTACCTGCCTGAAATAGCTACCCTAAAAGAAAAAACTACTTTCAAAAACATTGGGGGGGAGGGGGGATTGGAAAGCAGGGCTTCACTTATTAGGTGAAGTTCTGCTTTAACTGCTTCTCGACCTGCTGCCGCAGTTTTATGTCGTGGTACGTCGGCCACGCATGCATGGCATGAGTGGGGCCACGGGTTGAGCGGACTTGATATCCACCATGATCGCCTACTACAGAGGCAGAATGGGGATCTGCCAATGTAAACATAGCGGATCCCCGTTCTGTCAGGGGACATGACAGTGATCTACTGTTCCCAGTGATCGGGAACAGGGAGATCTGTTATGTCTCTGCCAGCCCAGCCCCACACAGTTAGAACACATACAGGGAACACAGTTAACCCCTTGAACGCCCCTTAGAGTTTAACACCTTCCCGGCCAGTGTCATTTTTACATTGATTGCTGCATTTTTATAGCACTCATCGCTGTATATGTCATTGGTCCCAAAAAAGTGTCAAAAATGTCCGATCTGTCCGCTGCAATGTCGCAGTCCCGATAAGAATCACCGCCATTAATAGTAAAAAAAAAAAAATATAATAAAAATGTCATAAATATATGCACTATTTTGTAGACACTATACCTTTTGCACAAACCATTCAATATACACCTATTGTGATTTTTTTTACTAAAAATATATAGAAGAATACATATCGGCCTAAACTGATGAATACATTTTTTTTTTTTATAAATATATATTTTTAGATATGTATTATCCACTTCCCGACCAGCGCCGTAAATAGGCGGCGGTCGGGTTTGAGCGGCTCTACCGGGACATAGCCTGCACCTGCAGGCTATATCCCGGTATCATTTTTTAGAGCTGGCAGTCGGCTATCCAGGGGTAACGACCGATCCGGCTCGGGAGCCGCTCGGTCGTTACCCCAGGGGGCGGGAGGGGACACCCCCCTCCCGCCGCCTTCTGCCGCTCTTCTCCGGCCTCCCGTCCCACCGGGAGACCGGAGCGACGATCCGGCGCGTCCGCCGGCTGGAAGGAGACCTGACAGTAATCGGCTTTGATCGGGTCTCCTTCGGCAAATTCCGGACGCGACGTCACAATGTCACTTTACTTCACTTTACCGGTTTACTCGGGGGCTAACGGCACCAATTTAAAAAAAATGACAGTATTCAGAATCGCTGTTTTTGGCAATCTGAATACTGTGAAGTGCAAAGGAGGGCCCCCCCCCCCCCCCCTTGTAAAGGGATGTTTACATTCCTTGTGATAGCAATAAAAGTGATCAGATTTTTTTTTTTAAAGGAACAGTGCTAAAAATAAATAAATAAATACAATTTAAAAAAAAAAGATTTAAATCACCACCGTCCCCACGAGCTCGCGCAGCAAAGAAAACGCGTACGTAAGTCGCGCCCACATATGAAAACGGTGTTCAAACCCCACATGTGAAGTATCGCCGCGATTGCCAGAGTGTGAGCAATAATTCTAGCAAAAGACCTCCTCTATAACTCTAACCTGGTAACCGTTAAAAGTTTTTAAAGCATCGCCTATGGAACTTTTTAAATACCAGACTTTGTCGCCATTCCGCGAGTGCGCGCAATTTTCAACCGTGTCATGTATGGTATCTATTTACTCGGCCTAACATCCTCTTTCACAATATGCAAAAAAACTGGACTAACTTTACTGTTGTCTTATTTTTTAACTCAAAAAACTAAAATTGTTCCAAAAAAAGCTTGAAAGACCGCTGCGCAAATATCGTGTGACAAAATGTATTGCAACAATCGCCATTTTATTCTCTAGGGTGTTTGAAAAAAAAATATATATAATGTGTGGGGGTTCTAAGTAATTTTCTAGCAAAAAAAATGTTTTTAGCTTGTGACCACCAAATGTAAAAAAGTGGCCCGGTAGGTAAGTGGTTAAAGCAAAAAGTAAAAGAAAAATGTTTTTTTTTTTCCAGATTTTCGCTCTTTGTTTATAGCGCAAAAAATAAAAACCACAGATGTGATCAAATACCACCAAAAGAAAGCTCTATTTGTGGGGGAAAAAGGGCATCAATTTTATTTGGGTAGAACATCACACGACCGCGCAACTGTCAGTTAAATTAACGCAGTGCTGTATCGCAAAAAATGGCCTGGTCGTTAGGTGTTAAGTCGACAATCTGTCCCCGAATTATAAGTATACAATTTCCATTGGTAATAAAGTTTTATTAAATTACAGAATGGATTTTTCTTATTGCACTGGACTTGGTAGTTTTCAATCTTTATGGGAACTTTAAAAGGCTGACTATTCTATAAACAGAAAAGAAAATATAGACAAAAATTACATTTTTTTTTTTTACTGTTAGCAAGGCCACTACTTCAGAAACGTATTAATAAGAGTGGTCACCAGATTGAAATTTGCATAGTTTGAATATAGAATCATCAGATAGGTAATTAAATTAGTAAGCCCACAAACCCATCATAAACCAATATGTTATTAATCCAGGCTGATTACCTTCTGCACTCCACAAAGTACAACTCCATTAAACCAATGCAGATCTGTTATGATTATTAAAACAACAAGACTTAAAACGGTTTTAAACTTAAATGCACATTACCAGTTTATTAGATGTAGTGGCTGCAATGGTTTTCCTTTTTTTTTTCCACTTATTTTTATTCGGTGGTCTGCCCAGTATATCCGCCATTTTTCAACTTCCTTAACCATTTCAGCCCCGGAAGGTTTTGCCCCCTTAACCTCCCTGGCGGTATTCCCGAGTGTGGCTCGGGGTGGATTTTCAGTACCAAGAGCGGTAACCCCGAGCCACACTCGGGATTGCATCGCTGGATCCAGGCAATGTTGCTTACCTTGTCCCCTGGATCCATCGATGTCCTCCCGCGGTGTCAGCGTGTCTCTCCGCTGCCAGATGACTCCTGTGTGCCGGGCTCCGTTCCCTGCGAGCGTCGCGTCGCACGGGGACGGAGAACGGCGGGAAATTCAAAAAAGTTAAACACACAGCACATACAGTACACTGTAATTTTATAGATTACATTGCTGTATGAAATCATTTCACATCCCCTTTGTCCCTAGTGGTTTGCCCAGAGCCCTGCATGCACTTTTATATAATAAATGTCATTCTTTCTGCCTGGAAACATGAGAATGTCCATAGCAACCAAAAAGTGTCCCTTTGCGCCAAAAGTGGTTTTTGATCGGCTAGAAAACAGCGATAGTAAATAAGAATCATTTGCAGAATTGAGTGATACGGATTTGTGGGGAAATTTATCATCAGAAACTGAAACTGACGACAGCGACAATTCTGCAAATGAGCAAATTTCTGCGTTTTTGGTTTGATTACATTATTGGATACATTTTATTACTATTACGTTATTATTTCTGATAATTATTTTTAGTTATTTATTATATTATAATTTATGATTTCATTTTTCAAACTTTTTCATACCCGGGATGTCTACTAGACTCTTGTATGGACAGATTTAAATGAGTTATTGCTAAGAATTACAGGCCTACAATATAAAACGCCAAATTTTCATGCAAAATAATTATACCGCTTTCAGCACCAAAAATCTGAAATAATCATACCGCCAGGGAGGTTAATGACCAGGCCATTTTTTGCGATAGTGCACTGCGCCGCTTTAACTGACAATTGCGCGGTTGTGTAACGTTGTACCCAAATACAATTGACGTCCTTTTTTTCCCACAAATAGAGCTTTCTTTTGGTGGTATTTGATCACCTCTTCGGTTTTTATTTTTTGCGCTATAAACAAAAAAAGAGCGACAATTTAGAAAAAAAACAACAATATTTTTTACTTTCTTCTATAAAACAATTAAAAAAAAATGTAAAAAACAAATGCATTCATCAGTTTAGGCCAATATATATTCTACTACATATTTTTGGTAAAAAAAAGTGCAATAAGCGCATATTGATTGGTTTGTGCAAAAGTTATCGTGTCCACAAATTAGGGGATAGATTTATGGCAGTTTTACTTATTTAATCTTTTACTAGTAGTGGTAGCGATGAGCAATTTTTAGCGGGACTGCGACATTGCGGCGGACAGATCGGACACCTAACACTTTTGACACTTTTTTGGGAACCAGTGACATTATTACAGTAATCAGTGCTAAAAATATGCACTGTCACTGTACTAATGACACTGACAGAGAGGGGGTTAACATCAGGGGCGATCAAAGGGTTAAATGGTTTCTCTGTTTGTGATTACTAATTGTATGGGGGGACGGTGTGACTGGGGAAACACACAGATCCACAGCAGAAAGACAGGATCTGTGTGATCTCCCCTATCAGAACAGAGATTTGCCTTGTATACACTGGCAGATCCCCGTTCTGTCACTGCAGGGAATGACCTTGGGTGGCCAGCTGACCAATGGGAGCGTGCGCGCACCTCCGGCAGCGTGCGCATCCACAAAAGTGGGTGCATGAGCCGACATACACCTACGGCGATTTACGGGATTGAGCCACCTTGCCGCAGTATAATGACAGCGGCTGTTCGGTAAATGTTGAAGCAAAACCCTCCTATCCTTTTCAGCCAAGGAAGCTGCCATCTTAGCTTCGGTTTGATCTGCAACTGCCATGGTGCTGCACATGTGATCAGCTATGAATCCAGCCATTTGATGGTTTGACAGTTTGGTTGACAGCGCAAAAAAAGGTGATAGTTAGCAATCCCGGCATGCCATTGTAACTGTTTTTGGAGACCATTAAATCAATGGGTCTAGTTCCGCTTTAACAAACCAAGCTGTCCAACAAAAGTGACAGAGTGTTGAGACAAATCATTTACCACTGTCAGGGGTGCTTACAATAATCAGCTTTTATTCATTTATGTAAAATCTTCATCTTAAAGGAAAAATAAAAACTGCTTGTGGAGTGTTAGAGTTTGTAAGTCACGTCCATCTAAATCGGCTAGTACATCTAACACTACCCTCGCCCCAGACTGACAATGCTGCTGTTCAAAGGTGTCTCCATTGCTCCTTTATAGAGTGGGGACACCCTAAGACAGGGAATTCGCTACTGGTTGGATCAGCAGGTGAAAATAAAGGAAAAAAAAATGCACCACATTTAGCCACTTCCCACCCAACGACATCATATGACGTTGCAGACTTTGAGTGGAGATATCTGAATGATGGGTGCAGCTGCAGGCATCATTCAGATATCTTCTGACAATTCTCTGCACTGTAAGAACAATTATAGAAGCTGTTCAGCCGCTTGATCATTCTTACAGGCAGCGGGCACCCCTCCTGCCGCCCTCCGGCCCTTCTCCCGGCTCACCCATGCGATCAGCACAGGGAGAAGGAATCTGTCCATGCCAGAAGTTTACCATAGGGCATCCGGCGGGCCAGATGGCCCCCGGACATCTCTATGATCTTTCGGATGTTATGGCGTCACGCCCAGCCTCTGCATTTGAAAAAATGCCGCCGCCTCGGCTGGGAAGCCTGGATTTTTTTTGTTTTTTTGTCAGGCCTAGAGGTGAGATGTGGGGACTTATTGACCCCAGGTCTTGCTGTAAAGAGGACCTGTCACACACTAGTCCTATCACAAGGGATGTTTACCTTCCTTGTAATAGGAATAAAAGTAAAAAAAAAGTAAAAAGAAAGTGTCAAAATAGAAAAATAAAAGTAAAATAAACAAATAAAAAACAAAAATTAAAATGCCCCATCCCCGCGAGATTGTGCGCCGAAGTGAACGCATATGTAGGTCGCGCCCACATATGTAAATGACGTTCAAACCACACATAGCTGCTGTACCTGTGGTCCGTTCCTGTTTGTGCCCTGACTGTACTCATGTACACATGAATTGTGCATAATAAAAGGCAATTATTTGGAGTGCGGCCATCTGAAGACTCTTCATTTTCTTAATCACACATGTGAGGTATCGCCGCAAACATTAGAGCAAGAGAAATAATTCTAGTGTTAGATCTCCTCGGGAACTCTAAACAGGTAACCTGTAAAGCAGGGTTTCTCAACCAGGGTTCCGTGGAACCCTAGGGTTCCTCCAGAGGTTGCTTGGGGTTCCTTGAGTAATGGTCAATTCCTATCCCTCAGATAAATTCACAATGATACCATTGGTCTTTTTAGCTCTCTGTAAGGGGGTAACTCTTCCCAATGACCACAAATGTAAGGAGCATTCTTCCCATTGACCATCACACTAATGTATCATGAGTTGCAGACTTGTAATTTTTAGCAGGGGTTCCCCGAGACGGGAGAATTATTTTAAGGGTTCCTTGGTGTTGAACAGGTTGAGAAAGGCTGCTGTAAAGCGTCGCCTATGGGGATTTTTAAGTACTGAAGTTTGGCGCCGCTCCACGAGTGTGTGCAATTTCAAAGTGTGACATGTTAGGTATCTATTTACTCATCTTTCACATTATTCAAAAAAATTGGACTAACTTTACTGTTTTTTTTTTTTAATGCATTTTTTTCCAAAAAAACATGTTTGAAAATGTACTGCGCAAATACCATGCAAGATAAAAACTTGCAACAACCACCATTTTATTCCCTAGAGTCTCTGCTAAAAAAAAAACATATATACTGTTTGGGGGGTTCTGAGTAATTTTCTAGCAAACAAATGATGATTTTTACATGTAAGAGCGAAGTGTCAGAATTGGCTTGGGTAGCAAGTGGTTAATGACTACTGCAATATACTGTATCAAATTCTTAATTTGGGGTTTAATACGGCTATAAAGCACTATATCTATAGATCTATATATAGATATCTATATTGGGTGTTTTTTGTGTGTCATTGTAACACTTCCAGCTATTTATTTCCACTCACAGAGATCACAGTACTC
Source organism: Glandirana rugosa (assembly GCA_018402905.1). Lineage (NCBI taxonomy): Eukaryota > Metazoa > Chordata > Amphibia > Anura > Ranidae > Glandirana > Glandirana rugosa. Next base: position 17,055 of record BLSH010300509.1, on the reverse strand, counting down.
CCTCTGACATATGTGAGCAAAAATGTGTCATGGCTGCTGCTAAAAAGGTCGGTTTTCCACTTTTTTAATGAGCAGAACAAGTGGGAAACATATTTACTATGCAATCTGGATTAGGCACTGAAGACCACTAAAGCAAAATCTGTATTGGGTCAAAGACAGCTGGGTCATTCTAAAGTGAACGTGGCATTCCACTCTTAGGGGTTGATTTACTAAAGCTGAAGAGTGCAAAATCTGGTGCAGCTCTGCATAGAAACCAATCAGCTTCCAGGTTTTATTGTCAAAGCTTAATTGAACAAGTTGAGGTTAGAAGCTGATTGGCTACCATGCACAGCTGCACCAGATTTTGCACTCTCCAGCTTTAATAAATTAACCCCTTAGTGTCACACTCTTTCATTACTTATAGTTACATTCCCGCTACCCTGCTGACAGAGCAAAATTAAAACAGCTATGTGTAAGCTCTCTGCCCCATCCTAGAATGACAGCCCTCGGTTCTGGTGTTTGATACTCAAGCAACCAGCACTGAATTGTGGGAATGAGACCTTATAAGAAGATCTCAATAAAAAAAATGGATGGGCAACTACATGGCAAATGAGTTTTAATGTTAAAAAATGTAAAGTAATGCATTCGGGGGCAAAAAATATTAACACAAGTTACTCATTAGTGGGGAGATCCTTTGGGATAATCCTAGATGGAAAAAGCTCTTGGGGGTCCTAGTAGATGGCAGACTCAGCAATGGCATGTAATGCCAAGCTACAGCAAACAAAGCAAACAGAATAATAGCATCCATTAAAAAGGAGATATACTCAAAAGATAAAACTAGAATTATTCCACTTTATAAGACTCTGGTTCTGTCACATCTTGAGTATGCCGTCCAGTCCTGGTCATCAATCCTCAGGAATGATGTGCTGGAACTGGAACGAGTTCAGAGAAGGAAACAAAACTAATAAGGGAAAAAAACAGAAGAGGATATGGGGATCCTCCAGAAAGCAGTCTGTGCCTCCAAGAGAGAGGGATGGGGGCACACAGCGGTATAATCCAATATAAATCTTTATTAACAATGTTAAATCAAAAAATAACACAATGGCAGTAAGCACATGCAGTTAAAAGAGACAACATTTTCTGGTTAATAACACACACCGTACGGTCCCATTAATGCTAGTATATCACAGCATACCTTAAAGCTCCAGCTGGGGACTCTGGGAAGAAGAGGTCGTGAACCATTCCACAATGTACCTGGGCCACATAATCCTATGGCTCAGGTACATCGATGATGTTTTGTTGCTATGACAGGGACCCGCTGAAGCACTGCAGGAGAACTAAATCAAAATAATAGAAACATAAAATTAGCCTATACCTATGATGATTGTCAAATCTCTTTCTTGAACCTCCAAATAAAAGTGGAGAATGAATGACTCATCACCAAAACTGGAATCGGAAACAAACAGCAGCTAATACCCTACTGGAGGCTACAAGTCACCACCCAAGATCACTTATTAGGGGAATCCCCACTAGACAATTTTTAAGTATTGGGTGCAACTGTTCCCTGGAAAGCGATTATCAAAAGGAGGCGTCCCAATTATATGGACGCTTCAGGCAGCGAAAGAATCCACACCCTCCCTGAAATATTGAAGGAGAAAGGCGTCACAAACTAAACAGGAAGAACAAATTCGCAGAGACAAAAATGATACTCTCAACCATCTCCCACAGTCCCAGTGAGGATTATAAACCCTTACGGTAGCCAATGGGAACAGACCTGGGCAATCCTCAACAAAATTTTAAAGACTAATAAGGGGGCTGGAGGACCTCTGTTACAAGGAACGACTCAAGAGATACTTGAGAGAAGATATGATAATGATTTACATATACCTTATGAATCTAGCATAGGGAAAAAACTACCCAGTCTCAGGGAGATTAAAAAGACATGCAGCTACTCATTGAAATTGGAAGAGAATCATTTTAATCTTAAATTGCGTAGGGAGTTCTGTACCGTCAGAGCGGTAAGGATATGAAACGGCCTTCCACAATTGATGGTGTCAGCAGGGAGCGTCGATAGTTTAAAAAAAGGTTTAGATGGGCATCTTAGCGCAAGCAATATACAGGGATATAGGAATTACTGACAAAACCCATGCATACATCCATGCCCACTCAAGGTAAACTGGATGGACCGGTGTCTTTATTCAACCTTACCAACTGTGTTAAAAAAAAGAAGAAAGAATCACATACCCAGAGAAACCAAGTATTTCACTTTGCTATGATAGGCCCACAGGGTGCAGAAGGGGTGCTTCCTTCTGCTGTGTGCCAGTTGCTGGGGTCCAATACAGCTCAGTGCAAACACAATTCAAAGATAAGAGGTCACACAGATGCCCTTCTATTGAGTTTCATCAATGGAGATCCCTATGAGTAGGCCTGGAAAGGTAAAATACATTAGAGGGGTGTTCTCCAAGTGGGGGTGTTCCGCTAAGTACATTTTGATGTGATGTCAGCTATGTGTGGTTCTTTGGCTTTGATCGGGAAAATTAGTGTTTCTATAAAAGGGACATGCTATTAAGAGACCCTTTCACTTTGCCTATAATGGGCAAACTACAAGTCAACTTTAAACGAGAACATTGGGCAAATGTTAAGTTTGATGATCTTGTATGTCTCGTGTTTCTTATCGATTCCATTCTCTTTATTGTAGACTATTGTAGTTTGAATTGTAAACGGGTTACAAGAGCAAATTTCAACTGAACATCAAACGGGTAATATCCGTTTCACTTTCCCAGAGAATTATCGTACAGGGAAAATATCTTTGTGATTAAAAGGGCTAGTTTCGGTTTCTTGGTGTGTATCGACTGTAGTGTAGTTTTACATGAATCGCCTTGTGGGGGTGAACCTCTTGTGGGGAGATTACATAAAATGGAAAGGTCCGGATGAGTATCCCTAGAGGTAACTACTTTGAGTTATCT
>BLSH010300508.1:205548-217605 GCA_018402905.1 Glandirana rugosa | reverse complement strand
GGCGGCCGTGCTCATGAGCGTAGTGAGCGCGCGCGCGCCGCCAGAGGCGCGCCCGCGCGCTCACTGTGTTCGGGGAGGGCCAGGGAGCGGGTGCGGCGGCTTCGATTGCCGCCGGCTACCCGCGATGGCCCCCCCGGAGCGAAGGAGCGGAGGTCCGTGTATGTAAACACGGACCTCCGCTCTGTGTGAGGGGGAAGGGCTGTGATCACAGCCTTCCTGTATACGAAGGCTGTGACCACTTCCCTTCCCCAGCTAGGGCAGTCCCCATACAGTTAGAACACGCCCAGGGAACACAGTTAACCCTTAGAGCGCCCCCTGCAGGTTAACCCCTTCACTGCCAATGACATTTACACAGTAATCAGTGCATTTTTATAGCACTGATCGCTGTATAAATGCCAATGGTCCCAAAAAAGTGTCAAAATGTTCCGACATGTCCGCTGAAATATCGCAGTACCGCTAAAAATCGCAGATCGCCGCCATTACTAGTAAAAAAAAAAAAAATAATAAAAAGCCCAAAAATGAATTCTCATCATCCGTAAACGCGACCACTTTTGCGCAAACCAATCAATAAACGCCGATTGCGATTTTTTTTATCGCAAATATGAGGAAGAATATAAATCGGCCAAAAACGGTGAAAAAAAATGTTTTTTTATATTTTTTTTTTGGATTTGTATTTTAGCAAAAAGTAAGAAATTTGGGTTTTTTTGCAAAATGGTCGCTATTCTTTTGTTTATAGCGGCGATCAGAAATGACGCAGAGGGGATCAAATACCACCAAAAGAAAGCTCTATTTGTGAGAAAAAAAGGATGCAAATTTCGTTTGGGTACAACGTCGCACGACCGCGCAATTGTCAGTTAAAGCGACGCATCGCCGAATCGCAAAAAGGGCTCCGGTCCTAAAGCAGCAAATCCTTCCGGGGCTGAAGTGGTTAAGTTGAATTTGTTTGTAAGTCAGAACAGGTACATTTTTCAAGTGTAGCTTTAGCCAAACAAAATATTTTTAAGCTTTTTCGATAGCATAGAGAAGGGGTAACACCCCTGTAATATTTGTTTTGCTGTCTATGTTTCTGTTCAGAAGATTTCACCTCACTTCCTGTCCCAATGATCATTGGATTTTGAACATTTTGGCTTGTTGTGGAAACAAACCTTGGTGATAAAGCTTCAGTGGAGACACCGTTTTCCCATAATAACTCTTACAGGAGTGAATTTCCCTTCCTAGGGGGAGATTTCCTCTCACTTCCTGTTGTCTCCCTCCGTTTGTAAATAGGAGTCGTTTGTAAGTTGGATGTTTGTAACTCACCGCCTGTATATATTTTTTCTGTCTTTTTGGTACCTTTTCTGCATTTTTTATCAGGACTTCCAACCTATGTCTCCAGGGAGTGGTACGTCCTTTTCGTGATTGCATCTGGCCCTCCTACTTCCCCCCACTGCCTTCTGGGACCTGTGTGTATTCCAGAAGAAAATGGGACCATTCAGAAAGCGCCACGCGACTTGCGGATGCACAGTAGGAAACCGGCTGTGAAACCTGAAGGCTTCACTGTTGGTTTTCCTCACTTGCAATTCAGGCACCTGTACTCAAAGCCAATGGATGGATCGGCTTGGGGTGCCAACATCGCGGGCTGCCTGGACAGGTAAGTGTCCTTTTATTAAAAGTCAGCAGCTACAGTATTTGTAGCTGCTGATTTTTAAATTTTTTTTCCCAGGCTGGAACTCCTCTTCAAGTAAAGAATCCAGGCCTCTTTTAAAACAATCTACTGAGCTGCCCAGAACCAGCTCTTGATACATGGGGTTTAAAGAATTAGGAATTAAACTAAAATGTTTTCCTTTTCCCATCTCAGAAACTTGGGAGTTACACAAGGTTCACAAAAGTGTACTTCTCCTTTCTGTCATCCAAGATGGTACCTTAACCTCCTCCCACCCGCGCCATAGCCGAATGACGGCTACAGCGCGGCTCTAAAATGCCGGGAGAATGTCAATAGACGTCCTCCCATTTGGATTGTGCTGGGCGCGCTCCCGGCGCGTGCACATGCCGCCGCACACTGCAGCAGCGTGCCCGCGGGACGGGCGGACCCGATGTCCGCCGGAGACCCACGATCTCCTTTCAGAGAGGAGGATGGGGGAACCGCCAAAGTAAACACGGCGGTTCCCCGTTCTGTGAATGGGACATAGCAGATCTACTGATCCCTGTCACTGGGATCAGTTAGATCTGTTATGTCCCGACCAGCCCCGCCCCCCCACAGTTAGAACACACCCAGGGAACATTTGTTAACCCCTTCACTGCCCCCTGCTGGTTAACCCCTTCACTGCCAATGACATTTATACAGTAATCAGTGGACATTTAAATTTCTGATCGCTGTATAAATGTCATTGGTCCCAAAAATGTGTCAAAAACGTCCGACATGTCTGCCCCGATATCGCAGTCCCGATACAAATGGCAGATTACCGCCATTACCAGTAAAAAAAATAAATAAATAAAAACGCCATAAATCAATGTCCATAGTTTGTAGGCGCTATAACTTTTGCGCAACCCAATCAATAAACGCCAATTGCGATTTTTTTTACCAAAAATATGTAGAAGAATATAAATCGGTCAAAACTGATGAATAAATTTGTTTTTTTATTTTTGGATATTTATTATAGCAAAAAGTAAAAAATATTGTTTTTTTTTCAAAATTGTCGCTCTTTTTTTGTTTATAGCGGCGATCAGAAATGACGCAGAGGGGATCAAATACCACCAAAAGAAAGCTCTATTTGTGGGGAATAAAGGACGCAAATTTTGTTTGGGTATCACGTCGCACGACCACGCAATTCTCATTCAAAAAGCGACAGCGCTGAAAACTGAAAATTGGTTCGGGCAGGAGGGGGGTTTAAGTGCCCAGTAAGGAAGTGGTTAAGGGCCAACCCCTGCCCAAGAACGTGGTCCACCCTCTGATGTAAAGCCCCGCCCTCACAGTATTGCTGACCCAGCGTAAGCTGTGTGCTGGAGCAAATATTGTTTCAGTATATTAGTCCTTTCCTCCGCTGACATACCTACTTTTCCAGAATTTCTGATGCTGCTTTTTGTTATTCCATGCACATCTGTGAGATACAGTCGATGTAAAAAGGAGAAAACTCTTCGCTCTAATAACTATGTTTATTTTTTAACCTATTTCAAATCACACCTTGAATTGGCTAAATAAAAAAGTTTGTCAGCTAAACATTGAATAAAAAAGTGCAATCACTTCTGCAAATGTTCAGAGCTTAGCAGCATGGCAGGATATCTCTGGTTTCCAAGAGAGCGTACTGAACATCAAGTGTGTCTGTCCACTGGGTGATAGGCACGAGCCACAAAGAAAACGCAAAATCGTTATGCCCTAAATAGCAAACTGCTGCTGGCCATGGCTTATTTGATGTTTAAAAGGGCACCTCCAGGTAAGAGGTAAAATCTCTCAGTGTTAATATTACCTCTATGCTAGTGTCAGAAATGTACTTAGCTTCGTTTTATTAAAGTAGATCTAAAGCCGATCAATAAATACTCTTACAAAATCTATTTCAATGTCTTTTCAAATGCTGTTTTAAATCTTTTTAAATCTACAGCTTTCACCAAAATAATTATCTACTAAGACAAGTAATGCATAGGGCATTGATGGGCGGTTAAAAGGTACCACATTCCAACTAGAAACAAGACTAAACTGAATACATTTACATGGGACTTTTCAGGTGCCAAAATAGAGATAAAAATACAGTTAAAATGATACTTTTTAGTATATAAATATCCTGATTGAAAAGAGTTTTTCCACAAACGTATTGCATGTATAGTATAAATTGCAAGAAAAACAAAACAACCAAGACATGAGGGGACGAATGGGACTTTGAAGGTGCTGATATCTCCCCCCTTGGAATTATCCGTCAACACAGTGCCATAAAAGTAAAAAACTTTACTTAATACATTAACCACTTCAGCCCCGGAAGGATTTCCAGCTTTAGGACCGGAGCCTTTTTTGCGATTCGGCACTGCGTCGCTTTAACTGAAAATTGCGCGGTCGTGCGACGTTGTACCCAAACGAAATTTGCGTCCTTTTTTTCCCACAAACAGAGCTTTCTTTTGGTGGTATTTGATCGCCTCTGCGTCATTTCTGATCGCCGCTATAAACAAAAGAAGAGCGACAATTTTGCAAAAAAACCCAAATGTCTTACTTTTTGCTCAAATACAAATCCAAAAAAAAAATATAAAAAAACATTTTTTTTTTCACCGTTTTTGGCCGATTTATATTCGTCCTCATATTTGTGATAAAAAAAACCGCAATCGGCGTTTATTGATTGGTTTGCGCAAAAGTGGTCGCGTTTACGGATGATGAGAATTAATTTTTGGGGTTTTTATTTTTTTTTTATTTTTTACTAGTAATGGCGGCGATCTGCGATTTTTAGCGGTACTGCAATATTTTAGCGGACATGTCGGAACATTTTGACACTTTTTTGGGACCATTGGCATTTATACAGCGATCAGTGCTATAAAAATGCACTGATTACTGTGTAAATGCCATTGGCAGTGAAGGGGTTAACCTGCAGGGGGCGCTCTAAGGGTTAACAGTGTTCCCTGGGCGTGTTCTAACTGTGGGGGGACTGCCCTAGCTGGGGAAGGGAAGTGGTCACAGCCTTCGTATACAAGGAAGGCTGTGATCACAGCCCTTCCCCCTCACACAGAGCGGAGGTCCGTGTTTACATACACGGACCTCCGTTCCTTCACTCCGGGGGGGGGCATCGCGGGTAGCACCCGCTCCCTGGCCCCCCCCGAACACAGTGAGCGCGGGCGCGCGCCTCCGGCGGCGCGAGCGCGCTCACTAGGCTCTGTCTCGCGGCCGCCGTCGTATGACGGCGTTTCGCGTTACAGAGCCACTCTGTCGCCGTCAATTGCCGATCAGCCGTCGGCAAGCGGTTAAAAGAAATCTTGCTGCCGTAAAAGGCTAGTAAACATTATGACATGTAAATAGTACACTCCCCATCACCATATACCAACCCCCCACAGGGGTCTATAACTGTGCCAGATACTACAAGGGCACCAATAGATCCAATGGGAGCATAGGCAGATGCGTGGTGTTGTATCCTACCCAACGTGTTTCACCCTACTTGGCTTCCTTTGGGGGGTTACTATATGGTGATAGGGAGTGTACTGTTTACATGCCATAATGTTTACTAGCTTTTTACGGCAGCAAGATTTCTTTTAATGTATTAAATAAAGTTTTTTACTTTTATGACTCTGTATTGACGGATCATTCCAAAGGGGGATATCAGCACCTTCAAAGTCCCATTCATTCTCTCTTGTCTTGGTTGTTTTGTTTCACTTGCTAGGGATATCTTTTTCTTTTTATAAATTGCAATAAATTAACCAAATAGCTCAAAATTTTATTTTTCCTCTGGACAAATGCTTTTTAAACCCTAAACTATGATACATACAACATTATATAACCAAGGATCCTGTATAGATAATCAGGTGGTTCCGCCATATATACAATTTGCTTTAATGGGCAAGATAGAGGTGGTCTCCAGTTCTTGAGCACATTTCATAGTAGGATTCATCAGGAAGATAGATGGAGGAAGTATTTTGGAAATGTCAGGCCAGATCGGTCGGTGAACACACATGCAGGCAGATCTTAGCAGGATAGCTACAAATTGGAGGGATACTGTGAATAGTGAGCAGATTAAGTCTGATTAAAGATACATACTCTGAGAAGTTCATCTGGGGTGGATCTAATTATCTATGCCTCATCTTAATGTGAGATTAGCGAATCGGTCATTCACCATGTAATCAACCTCATGATTCTCCCCTTGGGGTACCCCACTAGCCTGTAGGACAGTGTGATCTTTGATTGAGGGTTTACAACATCCATTGCTTATCTGGCCTGACTTATTCAACATATTTCCTCTATCTATCTTCCTGATAAAGCCTACTTTGAAACGTGTTGAAGAACAAGAGACTGCCTCTATCTTGCCCATTTAAGAAAGTTGTATATATGGTGGAATCGCCTGATTATCTGTACATGATCTTGGGTTATATAATGTTGTATGTATCATAATTTAGAGGTTAAAAAGTAGTTGTCCAGAGGAAAAATTACATTTTGAACTATGTTATGTCTTGCAATTTACAATCTACATACAATAAGCTTGTGGAAAAACCTTTTTCAATAACAATATTTATATACCTACAGTATTTCATAAAAGTGAGTACACCTCTCACATTTTTGTAAATATTTTATTATATCTTTTCATGTGACAACACTGAAGAAATTACACTTTGCTACAATGTAAAGTAGTGAGTGTGCAGCTTGAATAACAGTGTAAATTTGCTGTCCCCTCAAAATAACTCAACAAGCAGCCATTAATGTCTAAACCGCTGGCAACAAAAGTGAGTACGACCCTAAGTGAAAATTGGGCCCAAAGTGCCAATATTTTGTGTGACCACCATTATTTTCGAGCACCACTTAACCCTCTTGGACATGGAGTTCACCAGAGCTTCACAGGTTGCCACTGGAGTCCTCTTCCACTCCTCCATAATGACATCACAGAGCTTGCGCTCCTCCACCTTCCATTTGAGGATGCCCCACAGATGCTCAATAGGGTTTAGGTCTGGAGACATGCTTTGCCAGTCCATCACCTTTACCCTCAGCTTCTTTAGCAGGGCAGTGGTCATCTTGGAGGTGTGCTTGGGGTCTTTATCATGTTGGAATACTGCCCTGCGGCCCAATCTCTGAAGGGAGGGGATCATGCTCTGCTTCAATATGTCACAGTACATGTTGGTATTCATGGTTCCCTCAATGAACTGTAGCTCCCCAGTGCCGGCAGCACTCATGCAACCCCAGAACATGAAACTCCCACCACCATGCTTCACTGTAGGCAAGACACACTTGTCTTTGTACTCCTCACCTGGTTGCTGCCGCACATGCTTGACACCATCTGAACCAAATAAGTTTATCTTGGTCTCATCAGACCTCAGGACATAGTTCCAGTAATCCATGTCCTTAGTCTGCTTGTCTTCAGCAAACTGTTTGCGGGCTTTCTTGTCATCATCTTTAGAAGAGGATTCCTCCTGGGATGACAGCCATTCAGACCAATTTGATGCAGTGTGCAGCATATGGTCTGAGTACTGACAGGCTGTCCCCCCAACCCCTTCAATCTCTGGCAGCACTCATATGTCTATTTCGCAAAGACAACCTCTGGATATGACGCTGAGCATGTGCACTCAACTTCTTTGGTTGACCATGGTAAGGTCTGTCCTGAGTGGAACCTGTCCTGTTTAACCGCTGTATGGTCTTGGCCACCATGCTGCAGCTCAGTTTCAGGGTCTTGGCAATCTTCTTATAGCCTAGGCCATCTTTATGTAGAGCAACAATTCTTTTTTTCATATCCTCAGAGAGTTCTTTGTCATGAGGTACCATGTTGAACTTCCAGTGACCAATATGAGAGAGTGAGAGCGAGAACACCAAATTTAACACACCTGCTCCCCATTCACACCTGAGACCTTAACACTAATGAGACACATGACACCGGGGAGGGAAAATGGCTAATTGGGCCCAATTTGGACATTTTCACTTAGAGGTGTACTTACTTTTGTTGCCAGTGGTTTAGACATTAATGGCTGTGTGTTGAGTTATTTTGAGGGGACAGCAAATTTACACTGTTATACAAGCTGTACACTCACTACTTTACATTGTAGCAAAGTGTCATTTCTTCAGTGTTGTCACATGAAAAGATAGAATAAAATATTTACAAAAATGTGAGGGGTGCACTTACTTTTGTGAGATACTGTATATTATATACTAATAACGATATGTCTGAGTAATGTCAGACTTGCGATCCTGTCAGGGAAGACAGTGCAGGTTCATATAAGCCCTGTTTGTGGTTGTTTAGCTGGTGCACGTGCATCTTCGCGATCACACACAGGTTCGCGAGCATGCATATTTGCGCCAGGCGGGCTATTTAAACTGTACTAGAGCCTTGTGTCATTGCCATCTAGTCTATTACATTTCTGATTTATCAGTATATCTGTTTCTGTATCACTCACTCATTGCCGACCCGATCTGCTCCTGACTTTGCCTGATCTCTGCCTGCACCGACCCCTGGCTCACCCCTGGACTATGCTTCTGTCTTATCCTTCTTGTGCAATGCAGCCTGACTTCTGACTACTCCTCTGCCTGCTAGCTGCTGACTTGGACCACTGACCTTGCCTTGGATCTTCTCCAATCCAGCCCTAGCTGTGCCTCTCATCAGTTCCTGCTCTTCTGCCACTGTGCTACCAGGCAGCTGCTCCTGCACATTAGACATGTGCGGATTGTTTCGTTACAAATTAATATTCAGACACATTTTTCATTATTCGGAGATTCGGATATATCCAAATTACAGTATAAACTAAGTCTCCTGAATGTTTTGAATAACAAAACGAATTTCTGAAATTTGAATTGAAATTCAAATCGAATTTTACATTGCATTCCATTTGAATTTGAACTGTAAACATATTTCTGAAATCAGGGACTTTGTGTGTTATTAGAGTACCATTTGGAAATAATGCTGTTTTTGTTAAGCCAAGGGTGATTTAAAGAGTCATTGTAATCAATTGATGCAGATTTTCTTTTGTTTGTTCACTTTGCTGCATTCGAATCGAAAAAATATAACATTTTCGTTTCGACCGATTCGAAAATTTATCGATTTGAACGTTTCGACTCGGAATAAAAACGGTAAATTCGAAGAAAATTTAAAAAATTCAGAATACGAATTGAATGAATCAACCAAATTTAACTAAACGAAATAACTAGATTAGCGAATCAAAACGAAACAAATTTTTTCCGTCATGCACATGTCTACTGCACATCCAGACGCACATCAGCACTCTTCAGCAGAAGTCTTATCAGGCACTCGTGCCCCTCTGTGCTCCGACATTCCCTACTACTACATTATATTATTATTATACAGCATTTATATGGCGCCAACAGTTTGTGCAGCGCTTTACAATAAAGAAGGGACACAGTACAATTACAATACAGTTCAATACAGAATAGGAGGGCCCTGCTCGGGGAGCTTACAATCTAAAGGAAGGGTTCCTGTGCCCGAGCTCTAAGAGAGGAATTCCTCTACACTTCGGGTTCCATCACCAGGTACATTACAATTCCTCCCACTGGTGACAAATCCCCAGAAACAGGATGGTTAATGAAACCGCTTTAAGCCCAACTAAAGGCTATAACTTTGTTTTTTAGATGTACAGTAGATAGGGTAGTGAGGATTTAGAGCCTCTGTCAGGTTTTTATTTCTATCTGTGTCCCTGTTGGGGAGAATCACTCTAATTGTCCTGATCACCTGTGTCACCGGAAATAGAAAAAGGGTAAAAAAAATGTGAGTTGCCACCAGAAAAGAAATAGAGGGGAAAATCTCCCAATGGGGACACTTGTTCCTGTGACAACTGTCTAAGAGGGAATATCCCTCACATTGGAAAGACATTCTCTCTCTTCCTATTGATTGTAAAGGACAGGAAAATAAAGCGGTTGTAAACCCCGAAAGCTGTTTTTACCTACAGGTAAGCCTATAATAAGGATTACCTGTAGGCAGGGCCGGGACAAGGGGTGGGCAGGAGGGTGCGGCTGCCCTGGGCGCAATGGTTTATTGCAGGGATGGGAGGCACCCTGGCCCTAACCCTAAGGGAAGGGAGGGGTGCAGTTTGGCATCCTTGCCCTGGGCGCTGGATGACCTTGTCCCAGCACTGCCTGTAGGTAAAATGAATATCTCCTAAACCTGCATGGTTTAGGAGATATTTGCCCTGCATGTAGCCGCCGATGTCAGCGGCGCATGTGCTCTGATGATCCGGCGGAGGTTGCTGGAAAATCAGAGCTGGCTGCCGGAAGGAAGAGCTCCCGCGCGCATGCACGGGAGTGACGTCACGCGGCTCCGGCCACTCACAGCACCGGAGCCGCGTACCCGGAAGAAAGAAGAGGACCAACATGTCAACGTCCTTAGCGCTGACCGACTCGAGCATCGGGGCCACGTTCTAAGGTAAGCATTTCATAATGTGTTAGTATGTGATGTATACTAACATATTATGCTATTGTCTTGCAGCCTATTTTTTTCCCCCTCTTCTGGCAGGTTTAACCACTTCAGCCCCGGAAGGATTTCACACTTTAGGACCAGAGCCCTTTTTGTGATTCGGCGCTGCGTCACTTTTACTGACAATTACGCGGTCGTGCGACGTTGTACCCAAACAAAATTTGCGTCCTTTCTTTCCCACAAATAGAGCTTTCTTTTGGTGGTATTTGATCATCGCTGCGTCTTTTCTGATCGCCGCTATAAACAAAAGAAGAGTGACAATTTTGCAAAAATTTCTTACTTTTTGCTAAAATACAAAAAAAAAAATAAAAAAACATTTTTTTTCATCGGTTTTGGCCGATTTATATTCTTCCTCATATTTGTGATAAAAAAAATCGCAATCAGCGTTTATTGATTGGTTTGCGCAAAAGTGGCCATGTTTACGGATCATGAGAATTCATTTTTGGGGTTTTTATATTTTTTTTATTTCTTACAAGTAATGGCGGCGATCTGCGATTTTTAGCGGTACTGCGATATTTCAGCGGACATGTCGGAACACTTTGACACTTTTTTGGGACCGTTGGCATTTATACAGCGATCAGTGCTATAAAAATGCACTGATTACTGTGTAAATGCCATTGGCAGTGAAGGGGTTAACCTGCAGGGGTTCCCTGGGCGTGTTCTAACTGTATGGGGGCTGCCCTAACAGGGGAAGGGAAGTGGTCACAGCTTCCATGTAGAGGAAGGCTGTGATCACAGCCCTTCCCCTTCTCACAGAACGGAGATCCGTGTTTACTTACACGGACCTCCGTTCTTTCAGTGCGGGGGGGGGGGCATCGCGGGTAGCCGGCGGAGATGAGTCCACTGGACCCACCCCACCCTCCCCGAACACAGTGAGCGTGCGGGCGCGCCTCCGGCGGCACGCGCTCACAGTGTGCGATCTCGCAGCCGCCGTCATATGACGGCGGTTCGCGATATCGAACAACTTTGTCGCCGTCAACCTGCGGTTGGCGGTCGGCAAGTGGTTAAAGGAAATCTCTCTATAGAGACACAAATGGCAAAAAAAAAAAAATGGCGGTGGTTTTAATTCTCCCCTACTTTAATCAAAATGAAAAAAATGTTTTGGCTTTCAATGTATTTTAACTACTCCTATGGTGTTGCCAGGGATCTCGGGCAGCAGGTGCTCATTATTATGCATAGGTTCAGAGTCACAAGCATAGAAGCCCAAGATGAACAAGGACTAAAATGTGCAATGCACTCAAATGTGCATTGGTGCAGCCTATATAAACTGAGAGTCTGCCTGGCTTCAGTGCTGGATCGTCTTCAGCTTTGGTTCCTGTGTTCCTGATTCTAATCCATTCGCAATATTCCTTATGCACACATTCCTGGAGATGGCAGTAATAATGCTGGGTACTGTAATGACCACCTGCTGGAAACCACAGACAATCTGAATGGAGAAATCTGAATGGAGAAATCTGAATGGAGAAATGTCATCAGCACACCAAGGATTCCTCAAAAGGGTCCAAAGCTTTATTTACATTGTCACACGGTACACATCCAACAACGTTCCAGAGCCACGCAGGGCCCCTTCGTTCATCCTGATCCTAATCCATGTCTGCTAAACCTTGTTCCTGACCTGGCTACTCCTGACACCTCTTTTGGATCACCGCTGCTCGTGAATGTTATTGACCTTGGCTTGAATTCATGACTACGTCTCCGCTTTCTGATTTGGTACCCCACCGCCAGCACGTTACCGACTTCTACCTGTTTCCTGACCTTGAACCTGATTCTGCACCTTTCTGCCTGCCTTCTGCTGAATAAGGCTTGTGACCAGACTCCACACCACCACTGGAAGGACTCCCGTCTCTCCAAGCTAGGGGGGGGGCTAGTTAGCCACTTCCAATCGCTATTACAAGAAAGCCGACCGTCGGCTCATAAAAACAGTACCAGGGTATAGCTGCAGCCAGGGCCGGGACAAGGGGTGGGCACACTGTTACATTTATTTCGAAACCTG
>BLSH010300508.1:191481-204374 GCA_018402905.1 Glandirana rugosa | reverse complement strand
TACCCCTTAAGTTCAACAGTGAGTATAACAAGCATTGTATTCTGCATATACAGACTGATTTTACTGTTGTGGGTTTAGTAACACTTTTTTTTACCCCTTAAGTTCAACAGTGAGTATAACAAGCATTCTATTCTGCATATACAGACTGATTTTACTGTTGTGGGTTTAGTAACACTTTTTTTTGGGGGGGGGGGGATTTTTGCTGACACATAATACTACATCTCAAGGGGAGGGGGTGCAATTTGACAAGTTCACCCTAGGCTCAAGGTGACCTTGTGCCAGCACTTCCTGCATCCCGGTGCAACCACGTGAAGCCAAATGATGCACCAGGTACGTGATTTGGTGGGCAAGTGGTTGAGATAGGTAGCATTAAATGATGCCCAGACTCTGTACACTAGAATCTATTAGAAGAAATACTTTTATTTACTTTACACAGCATTTTGCAATTCAACTTATACTGCTCCTTCTTGGGTTGCATACGCTGTATCTAAAGTCTCGCCAAGCTTCAGAGGCAATCAGAACATCGTAAATCAAAGTCTTAGCTGGTCTTTATTCACTTTGAGAAAACTCAAATACCCCAGAACACCATCTACACAGGGAATGCAGGGAATATGTGGACCAGGCGGCGTCCCCAGAACTCCGGTTCATCATTACATTAAACTTCCTTTATATTAAACTTGTCATTTATATGTTCATGTTTTAATAGAGAGAGCTTTTAAACTGTTTTATTATCGACCATCAAAAATCCAACTAGAAAGCATCCATAAACGTAAAAAACCTCTAAACTATTTTTTTTTTTTTTTTTGGTTCTAGGTCTTTTTTTTATATGGTGTCTCCCAAAGCACAGCTGTAATTCTGTTTGTTTAAAGCCGGGTCCTGGATCTAAAAATGTTCTGTAGCAGCTAGCGAGGCTTATGTCTAGAATTTATATGTAATACAATTTCCTATTATTAAATGTGAAACAAGCCTGACCCCGCAATGCAAGGGCAGATGATTTTTACATCTATTCTCAAAATGTGCTGTAAAACACGGAATTTATTGTTAAACTGCAAATTGTTTTTTTTTTTTTTTTTTCTTTTCAGATAGAAAATATAAAAAGGAGCATATGGTCAAGTCAATTTTATTCCCTGTGCCAACATTTGAAAATTAATTAATAATAGCGGTTCTACAGAAGCTAAATTTGTGCATCTGGATTTTCAAATTATCTCTGTAATATATTCAGTTATTATTTTTTTTTTCTTTTAGCAAAAGAAAAATGTTAGATGAATGAATAGGAAAAAAAAAGTTGATTTGGTACATTTTATTTTTTGTCTTATTGCTTTTAAAGCATGAAACTAATTTCCCATGAACAATTGGCAGGTTGACTATAGTTATATTATGTGTTACAGGTGTTTTGAAAAGATTTACTTACCTGTATCTTTTTTTTTTTTTTTAACACATATTCTCCTCTATCTAATTTCTACAGTTAATAAAAATAGGTTTAAAAAAAAAATAAAATAAAAAAATAAAATGTTAGTATTATATATTCCTCATTGTGAGGCTCATTTATATCTGGGAATGAATAAAACACATTAAAGCTTAACTGCAGCCTTTTTTGGGATAGAGTTTAACCACTTGCCCCCCAGAAGGTTTACCCCCACTTCACGTGAAAAAGAAACAAAGGAACCACACTCTTATATTATAAATTGCATATCATTAATCACTATAGTGAATAAACATATAAATCTTCATTTAACCCCTTCCTTACCGGGCACTTAAACCCCCCTCCTGCCCAGACCAATTTTTGGCTTTCAGCGCTGTCGCATTTTGAATGACAGTTGCGCGGTCGTGCGACGTTGTACCCAAATAAAATTTGCGTCCTTTTTTTCCCACAAATAGAGCTTTCTTTTGGTGGTATTTGATCCCCTCTGCGTCATTTCTGATCGCCGCTATAAACAAAAAATGAGCGAAAATTTTGCAAAAAAGAACAATATTTTTTACTTTTTGCTAAAGTACAAATCCATTAAAAAAAATTATTCATCAGTTTAGGCCGATATATATTCTTCTACATATTTTTGGTAAAAAAAAAAAATCGCAATCGGCGTATATTGATTGGTTTGCGCAAAAGTTATCGCGTCTACAAACTGGGAATTGATTTATTGCGTTTTTTTTATTATAATTTTTTTTTTTTACTAGTAATGGCGGCGATCTGCGATTTTTATCGGGACTACGATATTGCCGCAGAAATGACGGACATTTTTTACACATTTTTGGGACCAATGACATTTATACAGCGATCAGAAATGTAAATATCCAGTGATTACTGTGTAAATGTCATTGGCAGTGAAGGGGTTAACCTGCAGGGGGCAGTGAAGGGGTTAAATATGTTCCCTGGGTGTGTTCTAACTGTGGGGGGTGGGGCTGGCCGGGACATAACAGATCTAACTGATCCCAGTGACAGGGATTAGTAGATCTGCTATGTCCCCTGTCACAGAACGGAGAACCGCCGTGTTTACATCGGTGGTTCCCCGTTCTGAGGCTGCTAAAAGAGATCGGCGGGTCTCGAGCGGACATCGAGTCCGCCCGACCCACGGGCACGCTCGCCGCCGCTGCCGTCAGGGGGCGCGCGAGGAGCGTGCACAGGGGACGACGTCCATGGACGTCGTCCAGGCATTTCAGATCCGCGCTGGCAATAGCGCGGATCTGGAGGGGTTAAATTATAAAAATACATAACAATTCCATGAATAGATCCCACAAGTGAATAAACATCCTCAGTGAGTATAGGAGAAGTTCCTCTCCACCACCATGCAGACACACTATGCACTCACCAGACTTAATGGATCCTTATTACAGGGAGTCAAATTGTGCATATGGGAAAATCTAAGATGTTATACATGCGGTCACAGGGATGAATCCAAACTGCTGCTGTCATCCATTCAGTATATATATAGAGATAGCGTATTCAAAACTCTAGTGTTGCCATACAAAGAGGGAGAGGAAAGAACACTCTCATGGTGCAGTATTTCAAATCATTTATTTAAAAAGAAGGTTGTATTGCACTTACAGCAAAGAAGACAGGGATCATCATGTATTGCATAGGAATCGCCGGTAGGCGTTACACCTGCGCTCCAGCCATAGGCGTGCGCACATAGGGTGGCAGGTGTGCCTGGGCACATCCTAATCACCCTGTACGGTGCAGATTCCCCCTACTGCCTAGCTGTAGATAAAGGGACTGGGGAATCTCTGTCCTCAGTCTCAGACCCCTGAAATGTCACCAAAGCCCCCCAGCAGCGCTCCTAAAAAAAATGTTAAAAAAATAATAAAATACAATATTGTAAAAAATAATAAATAAAACTACATTGTAAAAAGATAAATAAAATACAATAAAATTAAACTACTGACACCGATCTCTGCCCTACTGACACCGTCCTCTGCCCTTTGGACATATATATGTATATACACACACACACACACTCATGTTTGTTTGCACTTTGTGGTGCACACCCTAATGCGATAAGCTGCGCACACCTATGGCTCCAGCTGACCGGAAATGACGTATCTCAAACACCGCCCAATGC
This sequence comes from Glandirana rugosa, assembly GCA_018402905.1. Taxonomy (NCBI): domain Eukaryota; kingdom Metazoa; phylum Chordata; class Amphibia; order Anura; family Ranidae; genus Glandirana; species Glandirana rugosa. The sequence goes on along the minus strand of BLSH010300508.1, from coordinate 200,817 downwards.
CGTTTCGTCAGCCTATATCTGGCGTCTTCAGGGGTACTGATATAAGAGTGTGGCTCCTTTGTTTCTTTTTCACTTTATAGGTGGTTTTTACACTTAACAACATCCAGCTCTTTATTTGTTTATTTATTTGTTTGTTTTTTTGGTTACTGGTTTGCATGGGTTTGGAACCTTTGGTTCCTATATTTTCTTCGCCCCCCTTCATGGCCAGGCCATTTTTGCGATGCGACACTGCGTTATTTTAATTGACAATTGCGTGGTCGTATACCCAAATAAAAGTTATGCCTTTTTTCCTCACCAATAGAACTTTATTTGGGTGTATTTGATCACCTCTGTGGTTTTCAATTTTTTTGCGCTATAAACAAAAAAAAAGAACGACAATTTTGAAAAAAAAACAAAAAAAAAAATATGTTTTACTTTCTGCTATAAAACACATCCAATAAAAAAATCTAATTTCTTCATCAGTTCAGGCCATTATGTATTCTCCTACATGTCTTTGGTAAACAAAAATCCCAAGAAGTGTATATTGGTTGGTTTACGCAAAAGTTATAGTGTCTACAAACTGTGGGATAGATCTGTATAATTTTTATTTATTTATTTTTTACTAGTAATGGCGGTGATCAAACTGCGACATTGCGGCAAACAAATTGAACACCAAGTGACACTTTCTGGGTACCAGTGACACTAATACAGTGATAAGTGCTAAAAATATGCACTGTCACTGTACTATTGACACTGGCTGGGAAGGGGTTAACATCAGGGGCAATCAAGGGGTTAAATGTGGGCCTAGGTAGTGCTTGCTAACAGTGGGGGAGGTGCTTTTTACAATGGGAAGGCAGAGATATGAGTTCCTGCTTTGTAGGAACACAGGATCACAGCCTTCCCTTCTCACATAACGGCGATCTGCCTTGTTTACATAGGCAGACCCCTGTTCTGCCTGTGTCTCAAATGATCGACATTCCCTGTAATAGAAAAAAAGCACGACAGGACCTCTTAAATATGAGATCTGGGGTCAAAAAGACCTCAGATCTAACATTTAAACTTAAATGCAATAAAAAAAATAAAATAAAATGACATTGTAAAAAAAAAGTCTCCTTTAAGAGCTATGGGCGGAAGTGACGTTTGACGTCGCTTCCGCCCTGCAATGCTATGGAGCTGAGTGGGCATCTTCCACTCACTCGGCTCACAGGCATTGCGGCGGCCGGATTGGACCGTCATCGCTGCTACCAGCGGGTCCGGTAAGCAGCGGAGATGACCGCCCCCGATAAAAGTGATCTCGGGGTGAATCCGTCACAGCAACCACTTTTATCTGAAACGTAAACGGCCGCTGAGAAAAACGAAACAGGGTTATTGTAGCTATGAAAGGACCGCCGTATAATGACGGCAGGCGGTACGGAAGTGGTTGTAAATAATATAACTGGCTACTAACATTTATAGGTAAAGTTGATCCAGGGTGAATCCGATTGCCTCTCGGGGGATCAGCAAGGAATTTTTTCCCCCGTTATAGCAAATTGGATCCATGCTTTGCTGGGGTTTTTCGCCTTCCTCTGGATCAACTGTGGGTGAAGGATTGTATATGGCATTGTATGATATTTTTTTTCTCTTTTATTGGTTGAACTAGATGGACTTGTGTCTTTTTTCAAACTGACTAACTATGTAACAACAGTTTTCTTTTGGGATAAAGGTTTTACGTGAATCATAAGTGTGCGCAGCCTATTGCATTAGGGTGTGCACCACAACACTCAAACACACACTCAGGGCTGTCTTAAGTATTGATTAGACCCTGGGCAAACATTTTCCTGGACCCTCTTGAATTCACTATTTATGGGCAGTGCGGGCTCAAGAGGCAGCAGCTTTGGGCCCCAAAACAATGACTCGGCCCGGGGCAGCTGCCCCTTTTGCCCTGTGCTAAAGATGGCCCTGCACACACTACCGATCACTCATGATGTCCATTGAGAAAGGAAAGGGGCAGGTATATTAAATTAAATATGGACCCTTGCACTCATCCTGAAATATCCCCTCAGCAATAGTTGGTGGGAGAGGAGGGAAGCCTGCAGTGCTGCGGGGGGAAGGGGGGGGAGCCAGGGCAGTAGGGAGAATCTGTGCTGCACTGGGTCATTAGGGTGTGCCTGGGCACACCTGGACATGAATACATAAAATCTGATCATTGTAAGCACCCCTGCCAGTGGTAAATGGCTTGTCTAAACCCTCCAAGGCTGGATTCACACTGTGTGTGGAGCGGCTCAGAGCAGGGGGTCCGGTGTGTCCCTGTTCTCCGTTTCAGAGATGAATCAGGTCCGAATTTTTGCCTGAATTTGGGCCTGAAATGGACCCAAAGGCATACAGGACCCTTCTGCAATCTGGACCGCAGTCGCCCCGGACCTGTGTGAACCGGCTCCATTGAAAGCCATTGAGAGCCGGTCTCAATCTCTTGTCATGCGAATTGGATGCGTAGGAATCCACATCCAATCCGCATAAATGTGAATCCAGCCCAAAACTGCTGCTTTTGCAGGAGAAATTGTTCTGTTGAAAAACAAAAAACTTAGTCCTCATTTACACTGCTGCTGGTAAATGGAGGTTTAGAGGCATTTGGGCGTTTTTTCCAGCTGCCCCTGAACTCTCCTCTATGTTATCTTATCAGTCCATGTACACAGGGTCGTTTAAGGTCGTTTCCAAGCACTTGAGTTTAGAGGCTTTTTTTGGAACACAAAAAAATGGGTTCAGACGCCAGTTCAGAGGCATTTGAAACGCCAAACAGCTTATAAACGCGCCTAAACGCGGTAACTCACATCTAGGCGTGTTTTGTTTACAGGCGTTTCCATTTCCAGAAACAATCCTAGATGCGAACGCGGCAAAGCGCTGCTAAACACGACATGCAAAATGCGGCAAAACTGACGTTTTAGGCCTCATACACACGGACGTTTTTTGACGCCGGCGTTTTCTGGTGTTTTTTTCTGCTCCCCATGTTAGTCAATGGCCCCATAAAAATGTCAGCGTTTTTGAGCTGTAGATGGCGTCGGCGTTAGTGAGCAGAAAGTAGAACCCATGGCCATCGCGTTCTGAGGCTGTAACGTTTTGACGTTTTTTGACGCCGACGCCACAAAACGCCAACGAACGCCAACAAACGCCACCTAATATTGTACCGGTGTTTTCCGGCGTTTTTTGACGCCGACGTTTTTAGGTTGAAAAATAGCAGAGGGATGATTTTTTTTTTAAAAACGCCTATTGACGCCGACGCTCACTAACGCTCAAAAACGCCAATGCATAACGCCGAAAAACTTCGACTTTTTTTCCTTGACGTCGGACCCGATGTTTTGTTTATTTTTTTAGCTACGCCCGTGTGTATGAGGCCTTAGATGCCGGTTTCTAGCTATCAAGATAAAACGTTCAGGGGAGGTTGAAACAGCATCCTGTTTAAATGGAGCCTAAAGCCTCGTACACACGGGACGACGATTGTACGACCGATCAGCTCAAATGGTATATTGGCTGTTGTATGCAGCATACTGACTGCACTACACGATCGTACGACCAAAAAAAGAACGTTCAGGTGCATGTAATTAGCATCCGGCCGTTCCTGACTTTTGAGCATGCGTGTTTTGCACAATACAACTTGTTGTACCAACTGCTCTGTACACACGATACGGTCGTATGAGCGCTTATTGGTACGACCAAGTTTTCTAGTTTGCTCATACAACTCCCTTGTACGACCGTCATACGTCGGCTGCTCTAATCACGTGTACTAACGATCGATTTTGCATACAACGGTCGTTCGTACGACCTGTTGTATACGATCGTCGTCCCGTGTGTACGAGGCTTTAGGGGTTGATTTACTAAAGGCAAATAGACTGTGCACTCTGTAAGTGCAGTTGCTCCAGAGCTTAGTAAATGAGGTAAAGCTTCACTTGGCAAAGAATACCCAATCATACGCCAGAAAAAAAAGAAAAGCCATCATTTTTGCTTTTATGTAATTGGATGATGGAAGTCAGCGGGGCTGCTGCTCATTTACTAAACTCTGGAGCAACTGCTCTTGCAAAGTGCACAGTCTATTTGCCTTTTGTAAATCAACCCCTTACTGTGTGGATCAACAGAGAAAAATATAAGAGAGAAAGCCTAAAAAATGAAAATGAATGCAGCCACCATATATAACAATTGGCAAGCTGAAATATAATAAATGTTTGCTTTTGGGTTTATTACCGCTTTAACCACTTCAGCCCTGGGAGGTTTTACTCCCCTTCATGACCAGGCCATTTTTTGCATTATGGCACTGCGTTACTGACAAATGCGCGGTCGTGTGACGCTGTACCCAAATAAAATTGACTTCCTTTTTTTTCCCACAAATCGAGATTTCTTTTGGTGGTATTTGATCGTTTTTTATTTTTTGCGCTATAAACAAATAAAAAATCACTGACAATTTTGAAAAAAAAAAATCAATATTTTTTACTTTATGCTAACAAAACATTTTCAATAAAAAGATGTAAAAAAACAAATTTATTGATCAATTTAGTCCAATATGTATTCTGCTACATGATTTTGTTAAAAAAAAATTCCAATAAGCGTATATTAAAAGTTATAACATCTACAAACTATGAGATATATTTATGGAATATTTTACTAGCAATGGTGGCCGTCAACGATTTTTAGAGGGACTGCGACATTGCGGCGGACAAATTGGACAGCTAACTGACACTTCTGACACATTTTTGGGGACAAGTGACACTAATACAGTGATCAGTGCTATAAAAAATTCACTGTCACTGTACAAATGAAACTGGCTGGGAAAGGGTTAACATCAGGGGCGATCAAAGGGTTAAATGTGCTCCTAGTGAGTGCTTACTAACTGTGTGGGGGGAGATGCTTTGATTGGGGGAAGACAGAGATCCGTGTTCCTGCTTAGCAGAAACACAAGATCTCGATATTCCCCTCTCGCAGAACGGCAGTCTGCCTTATTTACTGAGAATGAATGCGAGGTGTCGGCGAACATCAGGTCTGTCGGACCCGCTGATTGACTCCCGCTGTGTCCAAAACCCCCAATGAAATCCATGTGTCCGGCGCCCTGCATGTAGATTATTGGCCGATCACATGGAGGTTAGGGGGTGGCGCCCCTGTGCCCCTAATGGAGCGGCCACAATCTAGGAGCTGCTTTATCCAACATTTGCCCTCTGATTGAGACTACAAGCAGTCATGATGATGCACATTGCCCAGGCATGATTCACCATTGTCCCTATCAGGAAGCGGATTCACAGCAATGACGTGTAGTCAAGGCTGGAATGACTGCAGGATGTGTCTGAAAGAGGCTGGAGGAGATCAGCAGCACCAGTGGTGGCCCATCCATTAGGGGCGCATGGGCGCTGCCCCCCTATCCATGCAACCAGCACCCTGATCTACATGCAGGACGCCGGATGCATGGATTCCAATGGGGGGAGTGTTTTTGAGCCAGAAGCTCTAATAGGCTTCAAAAAAGGGTGGTCTTGGGCGCAGAGCACCCAGTTGTGTAACGATAGCAAATTAATATTTGCAATTTTCCCACTAAATCTCCTCCCCGCCAATCAGGAAGAGGGTCTGAGACTCATTTTCCAATTGGCCAAAGCATCAGGTGATCCTATTGGATGCCTAGGAGGAGGAGAGAGGACACGCATGGAGGAAAAGACACCGGAGCCGCTGCTCCCAGTCCCCCGCCAGCCACTCGCCGCACTGAGGACACCGGAGCCGCTGCCTGCAATCTACCGCCTGCCACCCACCACTAGACATGTGCAGAGCGAAGAAAATCTGTTTCATTTTGTTTTGTTTTGATTCGATAAGTTTGTTTAGTTCGATTTGTTTCATTTGTTTAATTCGTTTTTGGAATTTGTTTCGCTTATTGGTTTGCGAATCGATTCGAAAAGTTTTTGAATCATTTTTAAATTTCAAAAGTTTTAGAATTTGAATCGTTTTAAAATTCGAATCATTTTCAAATTTGAATCGTTTTCGAATAATTTCCAAGGAGAATGGGGTGGAGTGGAAATTGGAGGAGTAAAATGGAAAAAAGATAGAATACAATAGAGGGGAATATAACAGAAAATGAAAGAATATAATGTGGTGGAGTGGAACAAAGCTGTTGTATTCTATTCTTTTGTTTTCTGTTATATTATTTTCTAATCTATTGTTTTTTTTTTTCCTGCTCTATCCCTTTGTTTTCTATTTGTTCTCTTTGGAAATTGGAAATCTATTCAAATTCGGGGACTTTTTTAAATTCAAAATTGAAAACTATTCGAATTTGAAAACGATTCGAATTCGAAAAGTATTCAAAAACGATTTTGAAAATAATTTGAATTCAAATTTCGTCCGAATTTTCTTTTTTGTTATTTCGGATTCGATTAAATTCGGTACTATTGAAAAACGAAAATTTGCCCGAATTTTAATTCGGAACAAAACTAACCACACACGTCTACCCGCCACCTAGATGGGGAAAGTGCCGGAACGCTCGGCCGCCCCCCACCCCCCCAAAGTATAACCCATCAGCCGCCACTGAGCAGCACTGAGATGTGGAAGAGGGTGAAAAAAAGGTGAAATTTGAATTTTATAGGAAAAAAAATAAAATTGATAATAAATCACAGCGCACAGAGCAAACTAATCATCAGCATGTTAGGTTTTACATCCACTTAAATGACAATGTACCGGTCTGGGGACTAAATGAAGACAATAGACCTATTTAGATGGCTGAGATTATACTTTAGCAATTATTGAGTGGAAAGTCTGACTGACTGCAGTGAAATTATAAATAAGCAATTAGAAGGGAAATCAAAAAATGTGCATATATTATCAGTATTGGCAATATGGTACAGTTAATATGTAAACACATATAATTTATAGAAAAAGACTGCAAGGTTAACACTACAATAATAAAAATGTATGCTCACCATATGCTATATAATGCACTTAACAACTAGATGCCTGCAATCTGTATATTTACCACTTCAATACCGGGCACTTTCACCCCCTTCCTGCCCAGGCCCATTTTCAGCTTCCAGCGCTGTCACACTTTGAATGACAATTACACAGCCATGCACCCATGAGAAAATTTCAACATTTTTTTTTCACACAAATAGAGCTTTCTCTTTGTGGTATTAAATCACCACTGAATTTTTTATTTTTCGATAACTCAATGAAAAACAAAATTTTGAAAAAAAATATTTGTTTCTTTTATAAAATTTTGCAAATAAATAATCTTTCTTCATACATTTAGGTCAAAATTGTACTCTGTTACATTTGTTTGGTGAAAATAACCCAAATCAGTGTTTATAATTTAGTCTGTAGGAAAGTTATAAAGTCCACAAAGTATCGTATATATATCTTAAAATCAATCAATCCTGATGTACTGACACCCGATCACATTTCTTGAGGCCCGAAATGCCAGGGCAGTATAAATACCTCCCAAATGACCCCTTTTTTGGAAAGTAGACAGCATAGGTGTGCGCACAGGGCGTGCCGGGTGTGCCTGGGCACACCCTAATCACCCCATGTAGCGCATATTCCCCCCTTGAAATTTCACCAAATAAAAAACTGTTTCTCTTTTTCCTTTATTCTTTTAAAATAAGTAAACAAATTGTAGAAAAAATAAAAAAATAAAATAAGAAAATCTGCTGACACTGCCCACTCCTCTACTGACACCATCCACTGCTCTACTGACACCGTCCACTACTCTACTGACACCATCCACTGCCCTACTGACACTGCCCACTGCCCTACTGACATTGTCTACTACTCTACTGACACCATCCACTGCCCTACTGACACCATCCACTCCTCTACTGACACCGTCCACTGCCCTACTGACATTGTCCACTACTCTACTGACACCATCCACTCCTCTACTGACACTGCCCACTGCCCTACTGACATTGTCCACTACTCTACTGACACCATCCACTGCCCTACTGACACTGCCCACTGCCCTACTGACATTGTCCACTACTCTACTGACGCCATCCATTACTCTACTGACACCGTCCACTGCTCTACTGACACCGTCCACTGCCCTACTGACACCGTCCACTGCTCTACTGACACCATCCACTGCTCTACTGACACCATCCACTGCCCTACTGACACCATCCACTGCTCTACTGACACCGTCCACTGCCCTACTGACATTGTCCACTACTCTACTGACACCATCCACTCCTCTACTAACACCATCCACTGCTCTACTGACACCGTCCACTGCCCTACTGGAGCCATCCACTGCTCTACTGACACCATCCACTCCTCTACTGACACCATCCACTGCTCTACTGACACCGTCCACTGCCCTACTGAAGCCACCCACTGCTCTACTGACACCATCCACTACTCTTCTGACACCATCCACTCCTCTACTGACACCATCCACTGCTCTACTGACACCATCCACTGCCCTACTGACACCATCCACTACTTTTCTGACACCATCCACTCCTCTACTGACACCGTCCACTGCCCTACTGACATTGTCCACTACTCTACTGACACCATCCACTGCCCTACTGACATTGTCCACAACTCTACTGACACCATCCACTGCTCTACTGACACCATCCACTGCTCTACTGACACTGTCCACTGCTCTAATAACACCATCCACTGCCCTACTGACACCGTCCACTGCCCTACTGGCATTGTCCACTACTCTACTGACAACATTCACTGCTCTACTGACACCGTCCACTGCCCTACTGACATTGTCCACTGCTCTACTGACACCATCCACTGCCCTACTGACACCGTAAACTGCTCTACTGACACTGTCCACTGCTCTACTGACACCATCCACTGCTCTACTGACACCGCCCACTGCTCTACTGAAACCATCCACTGCTCTACTGACACCGTCCACTGCTCTACTGACACCGTCCGTATATAAATACACATGCACACACATGAATATGTGTTTGAGTTTTGGGGTGTGCACCCTAATGCAATAAGCTGTGCACACCTATCGTAGACAGTCCAAGGAATTTAGTAAGAGGCATGCAAGTTTTTTGAAGTTGTCATTTTTTTTAGTCCCAATAATTTGCAAAATGAAAAAAAAATGTTCACGATTTTTTTACATACTGTCACCAGTGCAGTACAGAGTTATCACATGACTGGTGTGGTGGTGATCAGGGACACTGACTGGTGACAGCATTTAAGAAAAATAAAATATGTTAATAATTTATTTATTTATATATTTTTTATTGCATTTTCTTTTCATGATTTTCTTGACCAATGGCCAATCACAGCTAGCAACACAATTATATACAATGGATGGCATGAAAGGAAGCCATCCATTGTTTACAACACCGGTAACCAGTTCTTTTAGTACTTTTCTTTTACGTTATTTTT
>BLSH010300508.1:158588-170601 GCA_018402905.1 Glandirana rugosa | reverse complement strand
TCTGTACAATGGAGGTTATAGGCTGCTGCCCCCCAAATTCCCCCTTCCAACACAAATCTCCTCCCCTAATCTTCTGGTACCCTCCCCCTCACCTCACATGATACCACAGTGCTCAGGGTAACTGTCCCTCCTGCCCACCACTCGTCCCAGCCCTGCATGTCACTGCCCAAAGCTAACACAAGGGGTGTTGTTCATTTTAATAGCAATTAATAAAATAGCCTTTTAGAGACAAAGAAGGAGCCTGTGGCTGCCCCAAAAGAATGCCCCCGGCGAGGAATGGAACAGTATTCACTATCTTGGTACCCAAGGATTTAACAATGATTTGAATAAAATTTACAATTCATTGAAAAAAATCTATGAAAAGACAGAAGACAGTTTAAAAACAATTGTTACAGCCGTGCAGATACATTTAGGGATTTATCAACAGTCTGCAGCAGGAGCTGGGGATATTGGAGGTAACATGTCTTGACAAAATCCTCAACATATTTCGCATGCTGAGCCACTTCCTCAGGAGGAAGTGTTATCCAGATAAACCAGTAGGTAAAATATGCAGCGCAGCAAGGGACACCCGAGGGTACTCCCCCCATGGCAGTCATGGGGGACAGCAAAGGCACAATTTTCTAAAATTCGAGTATAATTGAGACAACCAGCATTGCATCTCGGGGGTTAAAACAAAAAGGCTAGGTTTAAAAGTCACTTGATAGATCTCAACTTGCCTCCACAGGGTAAGTTATGGTTAGGGGATATAACCTGAATAGCAGATGCACGCCGCAATAGCCAGTACTTGTACTGAGAACTTAGGGGTTTCAACTGGACCTGAATCCCATCATAGCCTCAAAGACTCGTTTGCTCCCAAGAAGCGGACGTAGCAATAAAGTTGAATTTAAAAAAAGATATAAAAAAAAAATTAAAATTAAATACGTAAGTCACCCCCATCCCCCTGTGCTCATGCACAAATGCAATCATGCATGTAGATCCTACGTTTATTTGTAAAAGGTGATTGCGTCACCCATGTGGTGCATTGTCATGAACGAGGGAGTGAGAGCAGCAACTCCAGTGCCAGAGCTCACATTTAACTCTAAACTGGTTGCCTGTAAAGACTTTTAAAGTGTCGCCTATGGATAATTTTAAATACAGGAGTTTGTCGCCATTTCACAGACATACGCAATTTTCATACTTAAGTATGGTATCTATTTACTCTAAACAACATAATCTCCAGACCATCTGCCTTCACCTATCTTATTAGAATGCATGGGCTTCCACTGTGGAGTCTCTTACAAGTCAGAGATAGGGACTACAGATCACAGGGTGCCTTGGCGGGGGCCTGAAGCTCACGCATGCATTTGCAAATTTGTGCAACTAAATCCCTGTTTTTAAACGCATTCTGTTAGACAGGTTGATTTGGTTAGTCACAGCTGGCCGGTAAGTAGAGTTTGGTATTTGCCTTGGATTTATCCCTGGCCCTTGTTTTTTCAATGTGTATTATATTGTGTTTGTGTGCACTAAAATTCATTTAAAGCAGAGTTCCACCCAAAAATGGAAGGTGACCCCCCGACATGCCACAATTGGCATTTTTTTTTGGGGGGTGGACCAGGGACCCTGTTTTCACAGGGTTCCAGGTCCACTTCCTCCCCTGGTGCCGCAGCTCAGGGAAGGAAGTCCACCCCCCCTCTCGGCGATCTTCTGGGACACATCACAGGTCCCAGAAGATACACTGGCTGGTCACAAGGCGCAGCGCAACTTGCGCATGCCAAAGCCGGGTGCCCACACCTATGTTGCCGGCGCCGCGGAGAGGAGGGGGAGAAGAGCAAGCCCTTGGGTGACCGCATCTCTGGAGCGAAGGACAGGTGAGTGTCCGATTATTAAAAGTCAGCAGCTACACTTTTTGTAGCTGCTGACTTTTACATGGGTGGAACTCCGCTTTAAGTGTATTTTATACTGAAATTTTGTGTTTGCTAAATGGCTGGGCAAATATTGTGGGACATACAAAATTGCAACAGCTGCCATTTTATTTTCCAGGGCCTTTGCTTTCACAAAATATGAAATGTTTGGGAGTTCCAAGTAATTTTCTGTCAAAAAATGCTAATTTTAACATGTACTGTATTTATGTCAAAATTGCCCTGGTCGGGAAGTGGGTAATGTAAAAGCTAAAAGGGAAGATCTTTTAAGCTAATTCACACCTACATGTGTGCACTAAATTATATTTCCAAAGATATCAATGACACAGATCGATTCTAGTTGGGAACAAGAATTGCTACAAGGCAAAATGACTTGGCGGTGTTCACACGTTTGCAGTTTCCATGCCATTCTGTTGTAATTTTACATGTGTTTGACACGTATTGTTATTCATCTGTATGGAAGGCAATAAACAGGATGTCTTTATGGTCACTACTCTAAGAGTGTGAATTTAGCCTTAGGGAATATTAACTTTGTAGAGCTTTGGGCGAGATAAAGCCTCCATTCCTAAGTCCATATCTTACCAGGTAGTCAGACCTCATTATTAGTCTCCGCTGTCCTCAGGCCTTTATATATGTGAGCTAACTGGTGCTCAAGGCTTCAGAACTCTCTCTTTATCGTTCTGGTGTAGTGCCCTCCTCTAGTTAGGCTGCCAGGTTAAATTTAGTTTATCGTTTCACTGTACTGAGTGGGGCAGTGATTGATTGCTTTTGTTAGTTCAGGGTTTCCTGAGCTGAGTGTTTGATTTCTTTCACCTGCCTCTGAAAGATGTTTCCAGAGTTTAGGGCAGGGAACTTCAGATGACTGGTGTGAATATTTATGTACACAATAAAGAGGGGCGCCAGATCAGTATATGTGAAACATAAACTGCAATTTATTCTGAAAACACTTACATCTTAAAACGCTGTATACTGCACACAGGGCTGGTAGAATGGAGCAATGGTCTAGATCAGGGTTTCTCAACCAGGGTTCCGTGAAACCCTAGGGTTCCTCCAGAAGTTGCTAGGGGTTCCTTGAGCAATGGTCAATTTTTACCTCTCAGATAAATTCCCACTGACATTATTGTTTTTTTTTTTAGCTATCTGTAAGGGGGTAATGCTTCCCAATGACCACAAGTTTAAACAGCATTCTTCCCATTGAACATCACACTAATGTCTCATGAGTTTTTAGACTTTTAATTTTAAGCAGGGGTTCCCCAAGACCGGAGAATTATTTCAAGGGTTCCTTGGTGTTGAAAAGGTTGAGAAAGGCTGATCTAGATGGACTGGGGAGTAGCCGCAATAGCACAGCGTCCAGAGCTCTAACACACGGCACTGTCATTGTGTACACAGGCCGACGGCAACATGTTTCTGAGGCCACACCTCCTTCATCAGGCTAACCTTTCTGAGGCGGGGCCTCAGAAACATGTTGTGGCCCGCCTCTCCACCTCTTCTACCAACCTGTGGACACACTGACAGCGCCATGTGTCAGAGCTCCGGACGCTCCTGTCCTGGCGTGTTCTCTTGCAGCCACTCTTCAGTCTATCAAGAACGTTGCTCCATTATACCAGCCCTGTGTGCAGTATACAGCGTTTTTAGATGTAAGATGATTTTTGCACTTTTTTGTTTATAGTGCAAAAAATAAAAACCGCAGAGGTGATCAAATACCACCAAAAGAAAGCTCTATTTGTGGCAAAAAAAAGGGGAAAAAAAGGGCGTCAATTTCGTTTGGGTGCAATGTCGCACGACCGCGCAATTGTCAGTTAAATTGACCCTGTGTCGAAACGCAAAAAGTTTACCGCATTATATTAACAGTGTGTTATTGCAGGTTTACCGCAGTATATTTCAGTGCGTTGTTGCAGGTTTACCACAGTATATTGCAGTGCTTTGTTGCACGTTTAACACAGTATATTTCAGTGCATTATTGCATGTTTAACGCAGTATATTTCAGTGCAGTTTATCTTTGTTTACACGTTTACTGCAGTACATTGCAGTGCATCAGTGCAGTTTCTTCAGAGCCTATGCCATGACCGGCGGCTCCTGTGCACATTCGTGGGAGAGACATCATCACGGCTCCGGCCAATCATAGCACAGGAGCCCACGAATCAGGAAGAAAGATGTCGGCCGTGTCTGCAGTGCACAGATGGCACAGCAGAGCTTTGTTCTGAGGTAAGTATTTCATAACGAACTAGTATGCAATGCATATTAACTCATTATGCCTTTGTTTTGCAGGTTTTGTTTTTTTTATGTTTCGGAAGTTTACAACCTTTTTAAGTGTTTTTGGATGTGGACTCTATGTTGCCTAGCTTTGTGGGTTGATTTTATCTGGAATAAAAATTTGCTATAGGATTCATGGGCACAATTAACACCCAAGGACCAATTTTCCTGCACCCGTTTGAGAGGTGCATATCATTTCAATTTTTTACAGCAAGGCTAATTCTTGCCTTCATCAAGAGTACCTCTATAGGTTTACAGTGTGACAGCATCACCAACACCCAAAGCCCAATTTTCTGCACCTGTTACTATCCAAAAAAGAGACACCAGAATTTATCCAAAAAATCTGTAAAACTGGCTCCCCAAGCCGTTGTTTACAAAATAAAGAAAGCTTGCAGGGAAAATGCCATTTTTTGGCTTTATATATGTCATTATTTCTGCAGCAAATTCTATACACGGTACAGATGTGCCACTTTACAGGCAGACTAAGGGGACCCCCAGGCACTATATTTAAAGGAATTTTTTATTCTTATTGTTATTTCTCATTTTTATGGTTTTACTTAAAGCGTCAATAAATCACCGCTCATTTGAAAATGTTTTTTCACAATCTTTGTGTTCATTAACCACTTCAGCCCCGGAAGGATTTCACACTTTAGAACCAGAGCACTTTTTGCGATTTGGCACTGCGTCGCTTTAACTGACAATTGCGCGGTCGTGCGATGTTGTACCCAAACAAAATTTGCGTCCTTTTTTTCCCACAAATAGAGCTTTCGTTTGGTGGTATTTGATCACCGCTGCGTCATTTCTGATCGCCGCTGTAAACAAAAGAAGAGCGACAATTTTGCAAAAAACCCCAAATTTCTTACTTTTTGCTAAAATACAAATCCAAAAAATAAAAATAAAAAAACATTGGTTTTGGCCGATTTTATATTCTTCCTCATATTTGTGATAAAAAAAATCGCAATCGGCATTTATTGATTGGTTTGCTCAAAAGTTGCCACGTTTACGGATGATGAGAATTAATTTCTGGGGTTTTTATTTTTTTTTACTAGTAATGGCGGCGATCTGCGATTTTTAGCGGTACTGCGATATTGCAGCGGACATGTCGGACCATTTTGACACTATTTAAAGTGACACACAGACTTTCCAGATGTTTGCAGAAGAGTAGTTCAGTTAGTCCCGGTTTCATTTAAAGTGACACACAGACTTTCCAGATGTTTGCAGAAGAGTAGTTCAGTTAGTCCCGGTTTCATTTAAAGTAACACACAGACTTTCCAGATGTTTGCAGAACAGTAGTTCAGTTAGTCCAGGTTTCATTTAAAGTGACACACAGACTTTCCAGATGTTTGCAGAAGAGTAGTTCAGTTAGTCCCAGTTTCATTTAAAGTGACACACAGACTTTCCAGATGTTTGCAGAACAGTAGTTCAGTTAGTCCCGGTTTCATTTAAAGTGACACACACAGTTTCCAGATGTTTGAAGAACAGTAGTATGGTTTCTCCCTGTTTTAGTTAAAGTGTTACACACAGTTTCCAGATGTTTGCAGAACAGTAGTTCAGTTAGCCCCGGCTTTATTTAAAGTGACACACACAGTTACCAGATGTTTGCAGAACAGTGATATGGGTTCTCCCGGCTTATTTATACTTTTTTGACACAGTTTGAAGATGATTTTAGAACAGTTATATGGCTTCTACCGTTAATTAATACTTTTCAGACCCAGTTTGAAGATGGTCCACATCCACCTCCATTTTTGCTTTTTTTAGGTTTTTATTTTTTTAAAAATGCTTTTAGTTATTTCCCTGTCCCCATTTCTTTGTAGGGCACTTGTCCCACCCTTACCCCCATTTCCTTCCGTTTGCAGACCTCTAGGACTTTCCAGGACTATTTTACAGCCATTTTTGTGCCTAAAAGTCCGTGTCCCCATTGATTTCAATGGGGTTCGGGGTCCGGGACAAAGTTCGGGTTCTGTCCAGACCCGAACCCGGACTTTGTCCCGAAGTTCGGCCGAACCAGCAGAACCCGGACTTCTAGAAGTTCGCTCAAATCTACTCTTGATGTACATACTGTATTCTTAACTGAACTAAGGGATTGAGTACATGCTGCTCCAAGACCGGATGGCTCCATTGTCTACAATGGCTTAAAAGTGGATACCAGGACATCACCTATTATCATTGTACTGCATTCATCCATCTAGTTTGTGTACATTAAGAATTTGTCTAAGTTTACATTATTTATGGAGCGACTGCCATTCAAACAGGATTCTCCATAGACTGCACACAGTGCATAGGTCTCCTTCATATTATTTCCCCTTCTGGTTGAATGTTCTTAACCTGTAATGTATCTTTTTTTTATTGGTTAATATTCTTTAACTCTTATTGTGCAATGTTCTTATGGCTATTTTCTAGGATCGAATATTAGTGAATGTTATATTTGTCTGGTAAAAGTCAACAAATGGAAACTGACATTACACTTATATTACAAACATTATAGGTATTATTTTTCTTTTACATGAATGATGAGGCATTCACCAAGCAAATGTTTCTGTAGATCATTTAGTCTTTTTTTTTTTAAATAAAAATACAAAGAAGGATTATCAAAAAAAAAAATATCCTGACTCATAAAATGTCATTAGCCATGAAAACTCAAGAAAATGGATATAAATTGGTGACTAGATCCTTCACCAATTGAATCATAATATAGCCAATATTTGTTGGCGATGCTATGATTCAAAGGGAAACATGGTGCATATCTGGTGGGATTGTCCCCCGGTGAGGATGCTTTGGAAACATATCTTTGACTTATTTGGTAAACTTATGGATATAACTATCTACGCATCACCCAGAGTGGCTCTCCTGACCATGATTCCTGGACCTCTAAAGACAGCGAAGGAGTGTGTGCTTAAACGCTCTCTCGCCGCAGCCAGAGCAGTAATTCCTCACCATTGGAAATCAACGTCTGTACCCTCCCTCGGGCAACGGGTAACCGAATTAGACTCCATCAAAGACCTAGAATGGCTGTTGGTGCAGGAAAAGGGAAAATAAGGACAGTTTTCTTACACCTGGACTGCTTGGTCTGACTTGTTTCTGAATTGGGCTAAAAGGACTATCTACTACTATCTCCATTTAGCCATGCTGGAGTATGGCTTATAGTTCCCGCTTTCCTACCCTGGGTTTATTCTCCCCCCTCTCCCCTCCCCGCTCTCCCCTCACCCGCTCTCCCCTCACCCCTCCTTTTTTCATATTCCACAACTTTTTTTAATAGATATAATGTGAACAATCCACACGTGGATGTGTTTGTCAGGAAGCAGGTGTGAGGCCGAGATGTTAGAGGGCTTCCCTTGCGGCTAAGTGCACAGCTACCCTGGGGATGAGACAGAGGAGCAGCGCCCAAAGAAGCACGGGTTGCCAGCAAGTAATTCCAGAAGACTGTGTAACAGGAAGTTGCAGGAACAGCTGGTGGTTGCTGGCGTGCTTAAGGCTCCGTGGGGAGTCAGCTGGAGACAAGGTCAGAAGGCAAGCCGGGGTCATACACGGTTAGATCAGAGGAAGCAGCTGGGAAGGTGCACCAGGACAAGGATGCACAGGATAGCAGAGTTGGTAGTGCCAGCAGCGGGACAAGCCAGGAGAATGGTCAAGGAGGCAAGCCGAGGATCAGGACTGGAGAGCAGGTGCAGGGTCAGGACAAGCCGAGTCTGGTAAACAGGAGATCAATCAGGAGAAAACAGGAACACAGGAATCACAGGGAACCTGAGAGATAATCCAGCAAAGTCCTTTTGTTAGTGACAGGTTTAAATAGCCCAAAGGGCGCCAATGTGCTTGCTACTGCGCGTGCCCGGCACGTCCCCGCGTTCATGACGGAACGTTCGTTCGTATGCGTCGGTGCATGCCCACTCGTACAGGCGGCTGGACGCGGCCATGTTGGAAATGGGCAGCAGTAGCCGTTCTGGGTCTGTTTCCCTGACAGTGTTCCTCAGTATATGAATGGAATATTTGATTATTTAAACCTTAACCATAACATTTGAATTTTACTAATAGCTGATATAGAGCAGTCTTTTTTATATTTTAGATAGGGAAGGTACATCTTTGGTTTATGGAAGGTGTACATTGTACCCTGAAAATATATGCAGATGTCTTTTATATACACATCTCTTTTGCAAACAGTAAATTTTGTTTCATTTATCTGAAAACCTTAATAAAAGAAGAATGAAAAGAAAAATATAAAGAAGCTTTCTTTTTCACATATTTTTACACATTTTCTTTAGCCCCTTAACATTCTGCTAGCAAAACCGACTCTCCAGATCTTTCTAGAAAAACATCTGTCCCTTGTGCTTAGTCTCCCTTATCAGAGTAAAATACAAGGACAACACAACTCGATTCTCATTGTTTTATACTGATATTATAAGAATCTTCATTGCTCATTGTTCCCGGAACAAGAAACAGAAACATTCCTTGTCTCGAGCCGGCATTTTTTTCATTTTAACAAAACATCTGCTGTGACTGGGACTCGGGGATTTCTTGATACTTCTGACTGTAACTTCGCTAGTCATCCACATTCCCACAGGACAGTTTCATCCTTCCTTTTGAACTGAGAAGCCTTCCCCTAAGTAAGTTCCAAGCTGCAGGCATTGTCAGAACACTTGACACTTGTCTGTGGTGCATCCAGAATTATGTGATGTAAACTTGTGAAAAATGCTTACGGTATTGATTGTTGGTTTGGTGGAACAGGAGAGCAGACTGAAACCTGTTCTGTAAATAATATAGAAGACACGAAGGAACAATTAAAGTAGATGTACACCCAATCAATGAAATCTCATTTAAACTTTAATGTCTTAATGTAACTTTAAAAGACAGTGTCAGCCTTTTTAAATCCGTAGCTTTCATTAAAATAATACTTGGTGATCCTATTATGAAGGTCCTTGTTTAGGCACTTCCTGTGATAGGGTGAAAGCACTTTGTCCCTAACCCCAATTGCGGTCCTGTGTTGTCAACCTATTCCATTGCAGGGGCGGCCCATTCATTGTGGGTGCACGGGCGTCGCACCCCCCCTATCCATGCCGCCACCCTCCCTATCCATACGCCTGACCCCTTTCAGGACGCTGGGCACATTAATTCCTATGGTGGGGGTGGGCGGGTTGTATTTTTGAAGCACTGATTAGAGCCAGAGGTTCTAAAAGGCTTCAAAATAGGGTGGGCTCTGGGCGCAGAGCATTGCGTCCAGAGCCCATCCAGGTGTGTTACAACAGTGTATGAATATTCACAGTTGTAACACTGATCCTCCTTCCGGCCAATCGAGAAGT
Organism: Glandirana rugosa; assembly: GCA_018402905.1. Classification (NCBI taxonomy): domain Eukaryota; kingdom Metazoa; phylum Chordata; class Amphibia; order Anura; family Ranidae; genus Glandirana; species Glandirana rugosa. Next base: position 161,159 of record BLSH010300508.1, on the reverse strand, counting down.
GGGTCTGATACCCATCACCCAATTGGCTGAAAGGACAGGTGATCCTATTGGATGCCAAGGAGAAGGGGAGGAGATGCACGGCGGAGGAAGAGGGAGGAGGAGAAAACACAGGAGCCGCTACCCGATGGCCCAATGCCCGCCACAGCCTGATGTCCACTGATGCCCACTGCCTAGATGGGGTAAGTGGACCGACGGCTTTGAGGTGCCACCAACCAACCACCCCCAAACAAAAAAAACACAAGCCACCATTTTTCTATTGGCTTCAGATGGAGAAGTACCTATTTCAACACACATTAAGGGTGAGTTCACACCAATTGTATATGTATACCGATATGCTACACTTTGTTTGCAGGCCAGTGTTCCCCCTGTGGGCTAGCGACACTTTCCCATAGACTTCTATTAGGTCCCGCAGTTTAAGTGCAGGGCATTTGGTGCATTTGGTGCATTTTCAGAAAGCAGACCAAAACTACGGGACATAATAGAAGTCTATGGGAAAGTGCCGCTAACCCGCACAAATACTGTGGGTACACTGCATTGCTGTCATGCTGCGGACAAAGCACAGTGGGGCAGTGTGAAAGTGCCTTTAGCAGGCACAGTCCACTGTTGTCACCATTAGGAAATCCAACGTGAGAAATGTCACACAGCTGTCACTGGAGTACATGTGTAGCTAGCCCTGCCGCTCTGCCAGGTTTAAGCCGAAGTTTAGTTATTTCTTTTTTCTATATTAGTTTACATCTTCAGTTCTGTGGCCACACCCCCATAGTGGCACTCATCCATTGCTGCAGTGGGTAATACAGCTGTGAAGTGGCAACTATGCCCACCTTTTCCATCTCCCTCTTCTTTTTATAAAAGCTGTACTAATATTTCCATTAATGAAAAGTGTTCTATGAATGGAAGACGTGAACTTCTTATTCATTTGCTCCATTCTTATAGGGCTAGGAACCATTGATGCATTCCTGCCCAACCTTTAGAGTGGTCAGCTGAGGATTTCTGGTTAGCAGCTCAATATAAAGAAAGAGGCTGGATGATAGCTGACATTACTGTGAATATGGCCATGGCTATATGTGGTCAATGAGATCAGCCACCATCTATGCCCCCTTGTTTACAAACCAGCTGTCAGCTGGGAATCTGTCATTCGGAAAGAGTAGTGCTAGGATCAGAAGTGTCAGTAGGTCGGTGTGCTTTTTTTCTTTTAGTCAAACCGGTGGGTTTAGTTCAGGCTGAGTTTGCCATGATTGACAAGGATTATTTTTTAATAAAGGATTTGTCAAAAACTTGTCTCCTGTTTTTATTTTGTTTGTACACTTTTTTTGTGAATGGGTAGGGGTATGTACCCCTACCCAATTACATGGGGGGGAGGGATCTGTTAAAGGAGGCTTCCAAATTCCGTTAAGCCCCCCATCCGCAGACCCCCCACAACCACCGCCCAGGATTGTCGGGAATAGAAACATCAACACGGGGACAAGAAGCTTTGGGGTAGGGGGCCCCAAAGCACCCCCTCATGTTGAGGGCATGTGGCCTGTTATGGTTCAGAAAGGGGGGGCACTCATTCACCCCCCCTTTCCTGGCCTGCCGGGCTGCAGACCCGAAGGTTGGGAAATGCTCTGAGGGTAGTAGTTTAAGCAGCAGTGGGTGGGAGTGACAACTTTCTTCAGACTAAGTTCAGACCAAATCTGAGGTAACTCTTGTTAGTGACCATTGGCGTATCATCCATGTGTGCAGTGTGTTCACTGCACACGGGTCCCAAAGGGGGGGTCCACTGTGACCTGCCCTTCACACATGGATGATCATCTTTTGACAGTCGGGGATGATTGGTGTGGCCGAGGGACAGTTTGAAGCACCAATCTCCCTGCATGTCTTTTCAGTTGCTTCTCCTCCTCTCCCTCCCACGGGTGTCAGTTGAAATGCCATACAGGGAGATCGCTGCTAGCAACTGTCCCTCCGCCACAGTACCACACTGATCAACCCCCCCAATGTCTGTGTCCTCCTCCTTCAGCCTCCATGCTTCCCAGCCCCCTTTCCTCCTCCTCCGGCCCGTTGTGTGCTTTTCCTCTGCCCCCCCTCATCCCTCCCGCAGCCGGCTCCCTCCTCTCCCGTGGCTGCTGTGGGAAATGTCAGGATGGAGAGTGGAGGAAGGGGCCCGGTAAATTTGTCTTTTACTGCCCCCTTCATTGGCTGAATTGGACATATAGAGAGTTCGCTACCGATCGTTCCTGTGACCTCTGATAACTGAGCAGAGTAACCTGTGTGTTACTCTGCTTTAGTTGATGAATGGACGGGAGCTGCTGTCTCCTGCCCATTCATCTTCAATGCTGAGGCTGCAGAGAAAGAAACTGGGGAATCTCTGTCCTCAGTCCCTTTCTCTGTCTCAAAAGGGAGATGTCAGGGGTCTGTTTATACCCCTGATATCTCACCAAAGCCCATCAACAGGGCTGTTAAAAAAAATATTACATTAACAAAATTAAATTGTAAAAAAATGCTAAAAAAATAAAATGTGGTTAAAAAAAAATAAAAGTAAAAAACTAGTGGGGGGGGGGGGGGGGGGGGGGGGGGGGGGGGGGGGGGGGGGGG
>BLSH010300508.1:144010-156632 GCA_018402905.1 Glandirana rugosa | reverse complement strand
GGTACGAACTGACATCCATTCTGTGTGAACAGAAACATGAGGAGTGGACCAACGACGGTGTGTGTACGAACCGTAGTAGACTTGGTTTATTCAACTAGAACCAGAGTAGTCTGGTGTCATGTAGAAAGGTCATTAGGTACAGAAATTAGACAGAAGTCGTTTGACAAACACCCAAAAGAACTCGTAATAGAAATCTTCTCTGAAGGAGGACCCTGCTGTCACAAGACCATTAAAATTACTTTTTAGAATTTTTACGACATTTTTTCGGGTCCTTCCAGGATCTCTAGACGTTTTCCTTCCTTTTACACCCATTCCCACCCTGTTCACGGGATGTTTCTTTACCGGGCACTTGTCCCACCCTTACCCACATTTTCCTTCCTTTTGCAGATCTCTAGGACCTTCCTGGGCTTTTTTACAGCATTTTTAAGATTTTTCATTAAAATTACCAGAACACTGTCGTCCCAGGAGGAAGTCTCTTCTAAAGATAATGCTCAAGAAAACCCACAAACAGTTTGCTGAAGACAGATTAAAGACATGGATTACTGGAAAGATGTACTGTGGTCTGATGAGACCAAGATCAACTTATTTGGTTCAGATGATGCCAAGCATGTGTGTGGCAGCAACCAGGTGAGGAGTACAAAGACAAGTGTGTCTTACCTACAGTCAAGCATGGTTGTGGGAGTGTCATGGTCTAAGGCTGCATGAGTGCTGTCGGCATTTGGGAGCAACAGTTCATTGAGGGAAAAATGAATGCCAACATGTACTGTGACATAATGAAGCAGAGCATGATCCCCTCCCTTCGGAGACTGGGCCACTGGGCAGTATTCCAACATGATAACGACCCCAAACACACCTCCAAGATGACCACTGCCTTGTTAAGGAAGCTGAGGGTAAAGGTGAGGAACTGGCCAAGCATGTCTCCAGACCTAAACCTTATTGAAAATCTGTGGGGCATCCTCAAACAGAAGGTGGAGGAGAGCAAGGTTTCTAACATCCATCAGCTCCGTGATGTCGTCATGGAGGAATGGAAGAGGACTCCAGTGGCAACCTGTGAAGCTCTGGTGAACCCCATGCCCAAGAGGGTTAAGGCAGTGCTTGAAAATAATGGTTGTCACACAAAATATTGACACTTTGGGCCCAATTTGGACATTTTTACTTAGGGGTGAACACACTTTTGTTGCCAGCAGTTTAGGCATTAATGGCTGTGTGTTGAGCTATTTTGAGGGGACAGCAAATTTACACTGTTATACAAGCTGTACACTCACTACTTTACATTGTAGCAAAGTGTCATTTCTTCAGTGTTGTCACATGAAAAGATAGAATAAAATATTTACAAAAATGTGGGGGGTGTACTCTCTATGGTGAGATACTGTAGATAAAAACAAAAAACTACTACTGACACCATCCAGTGGCCCCCAAAAAGCATTTTGAACAAAAAAAAAACCTAAAAAATTAAATTAAAAGAAATAAAAATAAAGAACTACTGACACTGTCCACTGTCCTGCTGACACCATCCTGCACATTATACCCACCTCCATACACTCCACACTCTTCTCCTGCACATACCACCCACCTCCATACACTCTGCACTCCTCTCCTGCACATAATACCCACCTCCATACACTCAGCACTCCTCTCCTGCACATTCTACCCACCTACATACACACTGCACTCCTCTCCTGCACATTCTACCCACCTCCATACACTTCACACTCTTCTCCTGTACATAATACCCACCTCCATACACTCCATACTCATTTTCTACACATACTACCCACCTTCATATTCTCTGCACTCCTCTCCTGTACATACCATCCAACACCATACACTCCATACTCCTCTCCTGCACATATTACCCACCTCCATATACTCAGCATTCCTCTCCTGCACATACTACTCACCTCCATATACTCAGCACTCCTCTCCTGTACATAATACCGACCACCATACACTCCACACTCCTCTTCTGCACATACTACCCACCTCCATATACTCAGCATTCCTCTCCTGCACATACTACCCACCTTCATATACTCCGCACTCCTTTCCTACACATACTACCCACCTCCATACACTCTACACTCTTCTCCTGCACATACTACCCACCTCCATATACTCAGCATTCCTCTCCTACACATAATATCGACTCCCATACACTACATACTCATTTTCTACACATACTACCCACCACCATATACTCCGCACTCCTCTCCTGCACATACCATCCATCACCATACACTCCATACTCCTCTCCTGAACATATTACCCACCACCATACACTCCACACTCCTCTTCTGCACATACTACCCACCTCCATATACTCAGCATTCCTCTCCTGCACATACTACCCACCTCCATATACTCAGCACTCCTCTCCTGTACATAATACCGACCACCATACACTCCATAATCATTTTCTACACATACTATCCATCTCCATACACTCCACACCCGTCTCCATGCAAATACTACCCACCACTGTACACTCTGCACTGTACATTCCCTATTTAACATTACCACATTCTGTACTATGTAAGTCATCTCAGACTCTATTAAACCACACCCCTTAAAGCCATGCCCAATATTTCAAACAATTTAAGCCACTCCCACATTTTGCAGCAGCAATTTTTTTTTAACTCTGCCTGGGGCCCACTTTTTATCTTGCACATGGGAACACTCATTTCATGATACGCCCCTGCTGGTGACCAATGCAATGCTGAACTTCTACACTTACTGATGTTAGGGGATACCACAATTCTTCTTTCTGTGTTTCTTTTCTTACTATTATTCAAGTCATTTCAAGATTAGTACTAAAAACGATTATCAAATATGTTGGGTATGCCAGATTATTTACACTTATTCTGTATATAAAATGTTGTACAATTTTACAGATTATTTACACTTATACTGTAGATAAAATGTTGTACAATTTTAGTGATCAAATGAATGCACCAAAAACAGTAGCTACAATTATTTTTGGCAGGGGTTCTTGAAGACCTAGGATTAGGGTTCAAAGTTTTATCGGGGGTAAAAAGGTTGTGAAAGGCTGCATTATAATAATATTAATTTTGGAAAATATAGCATAGAATACAGCACACCAACTCAATGTCTAAATTCCCACATCAGTTTTACTGCCCTTCACTAATAATTTAGAATGCCAGAAAGGTTTGACCTGGTCAGGTCCTGTGGGAACAAAAGGCATAGGACAAGTCAAACACTTAATAAACTGCTATTTTAATGCACTGCTAATATTCGAAGATGTGGGAGAAATATAGCCTATTAATTGACTCTCTTTGCATATATCCACATCTGTTCCTGGGTGTTCAAAATAGTCCACAAATTATTGTTTTAGATTGATATTTTTTTTAGGCCATCCATCTAATCAATCGAACTAAGGAGGCAATCTCTAGATCATTATTGTTGTTTATAGCTAAGTCTAAGACAGCAATATAAATTCCTACCATCCAGAGCAAAAAAAAAAAAAACCTGACAATATAACTGCTAAATATATGACCTATAATTCCTAAATAAATATCCTGTGTGGAGGCTTCTATTTGCAAAAATCTCTTTTTTTGTTAAAATATGTGAAGACCACTCATACTAACAGTTAGAGTTGAGCGAACCCGAACTGTAACGTTCGGGTCCGTACCGAACTTTCGGGTGTCCGTGTTCCGAACCCGAAAGTTTGAGAAAAAGTCTGGGTTCGGGTTCTGGGTTCTGGTATTTTATAGGGCAGCCAATCAACAAGCATTTCACTGGTTTTCCTAGAAGCCATCACAGCCATGCCTACTAATGGCATGGCTGTGATTGGCCAGTGCATCATGTGACCCAGCCTCTATATGAGGCTGGAGTCACAGTGCTGCATGTCACATGCTCTCAGGTTAGTGTAGGGAGAGGATGCTGCCGGCGCTGTGAGGGACAGATTGTGAGAGACAGATTGCAGATCTAATAACTAGGTAGAGATTACTACTACTGCTGTGAGGGACAGATTGCAAATCTAATAATATCTCATCCTGCATTACAGAACGATCTGATTACAGAATGATCTCTCATCCTGCATTACAGAACGATCTGATACTGAACTAGGTAGAGATTACTACTGCTTTGAGGGACAGATTGCAGATATAATAACATCTCCCATTTTTCTTCCTTTTGCAGCAATCTAGCACTTGCCAGGACTTTTTTACAGTCATTTTTGTGCCGAATAGTTCAGATCCCCATTGACTTCAATGGGGTTCGGGGTCCGGGGTCAAGTGGAGTTCACCCAACTCTACTAACAGTCCATAAGAGCACTATTTTTTAATGCTCAATTAAATGGGTATATGCCTAGACTCAACTCTGCAGGATCTCTATCCCCTTGGAGATGTATGCACATACTAGAGCGTGATGAAGTCTTTACACCTTGACCTACATGTTTCCACTTTAAATGACTTCCTCAGGATATTACATGCTTAAAGTGGTTCTAAAGCAGTGGCGGCTGGTGTTCAATTTTTTTTGGGTAGCAAACAAACCTAGCCCCCTCACTCCCCCACCCCCATTGATTGATCGTCCGCCAGCCCAGCACTTACCCCACCCAGGTTGCAGCTTCAGTGGCTTCCCGCCTGCATCTCCTCCCGAGTCTTGGCAGTCGCTTCTCCTCCAATCAGGTCTTAGGATCCCAGCCAACCGGGTCTCAGGACCGGCTTCCTGATTGGCTGAGAGGAGAAACAGGAAGACATTAGCGAATATTAATTTGCTAATGTCACACAAATGGGTGAGCTCGGCGCGCAGTGCTCTGCACCCTCCGAGCCCACCCTTTTTGAAGCCAATTAGAGCCTCAGGCTCTAATTATGTGCATAAAAAAATAAATAAACCCACTTTGAAATCCATGCGTCCGGCACCCTGCATCGAGATTAGTGACCAGTCGCATGGTTTAGGGGGGCGGCTCCCTTGCGCCCCTTATAAGCGGCTGCCACTGTTCTAAAGGTAAATATTTATTATTTGCATTAATAAAAAAAAAAAATCTTTTCAAAGTGGCACCCCCAGCCCCCCCCCCCCCCCAAATACTCACTTGAACCCAATTTTGATCCAGCACTATGCAAGGCTTCGGCAGCTCTTCTTCCCTCTTCCGGCTCTCAATCAAAACCTGTGAGCAGAGAGCAGGGGATGGGGCTGAGCCAGGCTGTGTGTCTGAATATTTTCAAACAGCCCAGCTCGGGATCGAGCATGCATTAGTACCCTCATGGAAAGCAGATTTCTATGGGGCACCCGCAGGTGTGGAGGAGCCAGAAGCACAGGCAGAGGACCCGAGAAGAGGAGGATGCGGCCTGCTCTGTGCCATTGCACAGAGCAGGTAAGTATGTTGTTTTTTTTTAAATAAAAAATATAAGGCTTTACAATCACTTTAATATTGATGCCCAAGTGATCTTTGACCTGCCTATGATTTGGGTATATGGTGAGCTACATTTTCACTTTAGGTGGAGGCATGTGGTGTTTTGAACAAATAGGATTTGCACATAATTTTTGGTGCTTATTATTATTCATGTACAGGATATTATTTGGCACTTATATGTAATATATTTGTTTGTAAATGATATTTCGGTTTTGCTTTTGATGGTGGGGATTTATAGCATTGTCATATACATATTTGCATATACCATTAAATGTTTTTGTTTTCAAGATAGCTGCTGTTTTATATAAACATATTTCATTTTGTGTGTTTAGCGTGGAGTATGGGGAAGCCCATTTTCAATATATGCTAGAAGAGGGGTTCTTTTTCAGACTTTAAATGAGACATATGAAATATGCCTCCATCCCTATATCTGTAAAAAGAAAAAGGAGGGTCGGGACTTTAAATGAGACATATGAAATACGCCTCCATCCTTATATCTGTAAAAAGAAAAAGGAGGGTCAGGACTTGAAATGAGGCATGTGGGGCATAGCTAGCAATTGTTGAAAAAAGGGGTTGTATTTATTCTCATAAAACCATGCATAACATAACATAGTATAATAAATACATACATGAAATGTAAAAACCATAACACTAGTAGGTTCACAAACCATGAATGCATATAAATAATAAAATGGCATGTTACATTTTAAATATAGGAGAAAAAGTTAAATAGCAGAATGTATACTGAACAATAAAAGGGCAAGTAAAGAGGTCTAATAGACATAGTGCATCTCTATAAAGGCCCAACGCATTTCTGTGGATAACTTCCACTTCATCAGGAGCGGATGCGTCACTCATCCACAGGAATAAAACATAATTGTGTCAATGCAATCCATGGATATGACACCCCATTTAGAGGGAAATATAGGTGAAGGAAATAACATTACCCATCCCTAAAAGTACTCACATGTATCAAATGTCTATGGGACATAGGAAACGGAGGCTGCTATAAGTGTCTCTCCCGGGAGCTGTGGTACCGGACATCTATAGGAGCAGAACACATAACACAAGTGGTAGTGGGTGTAGACTCCAAATGTCTAAATATTAACAGATAGATAAATTAATGAATCTGCAGGAGTATTGGATTATTAGAGATGGAGAGAACCCATAACCAAGTGTGCTGAACAAGCGTGAGTAATGGAAGTGAGGGACTAACTGAATCCAAAGAGTGGCCAAATAGAAGAAGTGGAAGGACAGATGGTCAGATAAATATGTGCTGTACCATAGAACCAACCATAATGACAGCAAGAAAGGAGAGTGAAACCAAGTGCTTAAGAAGCCAAAAGGTGAATGTGATTCAACTCTCAAGGTGGTTGTCTGAAAAGTGCTGAAAGGAGCCATGATCCAAAAATGAAGGTGCTAGTTGCACAGTATGTGCTGCCAAGGGCACCATCCAGCACCAAATATCAGTATATAGTCCTATAATCATATTTATTTTTAGAAGAGTGATCAAAAGAAAGAGCAATGAAAGCGCAATAAAAACGTATATTTATTGAATAAAAGCTGTTTCACCAAAAGCACTCCCATGTGTACGTGAGCAAGTGGGCATGACTGCAACTGGGTGAAATGTCCCAAGGTGGATGGTAAGCCCATTCTTACCATGGTCAACAGTGAGGATCATGTAGGAAACAGCATACCTCAATGTAAATCACAGGGATCCTGCTCAAACCACATCATAGTGGTATTTTTGTAGCTCGAAAATGCCCAGGGAAGTAGAATCTGTTGCCTACTATGATTTTCTAAAACCGACACATTATACTTAATTGTAACCATCTTGTTGCTTCCTTGTATAATTGATTTACCATTTTTTTGCAAACCTTTGAGCTAAGCTTCACATCAATTCCCCAATCCCTCCTGTGACTAATGGATATGGAAGCAACATGCATTACAACATTTTTGGGTTCACAGCTGTTATTCCTTGGCTACTGTAGCTAAGATGCAGCTAATCAAACATGATATATGCTTGAATAGCTGGAGTGGAGGGCATGGGAGATATTGGGGGTATAATAGACAGATGATGTCTGAATAAAGAAGACCTGTCACCTACCCAATGTTATTACAAAGGGGGCTTTTTTGCCCCTTTGTGTTAGCAATAAAGTCAAATAAAAAAAAAAAAAAAAGTATAAATAAGAAGCAATTAAAGTGAATTTTAAAGCACCCTGTACACATCCCAATTCAAACGTACATTGTATGCAGAGCAGGTGTATGGACTTTGCTTTCCAAATCATTTGGTGGAGGGGGATTATGGTGTGGGGTTGTTTTTCAGGGGTTGGGTTTGGCTCCTTAGATCTAGAGAAGGGAACTCTTAAGGTGTCAGCATACCAAGACATTTTGGACAATTTCATGCTCCCAACTTTGTGGGAACAGTTCCTGTTCCAACATGACTGCACACCAGTGCAAAGCAAGGTCCATAAAGAAATGGATGAGCGAGTTTGGGGTGGAGGAACTTGATTGGCCTGCACAGAGTCCTGACCTCAACCAGATAGAACACCTTTGGCATGGATTAGGGTGGAGACTGTGAGCCAGGCCTTCTTGTCCACATCAGTGCCTGACCTCACAAATGCGCTTCTATAATAATGGTCCAAAATGTCTTGGTATGCTGACGCCTTAAGAGTTCCCATCACTGGAACTAAGGTGCCAAGCCCAACCCCTGAAAAACAACCCCACACCATAATCCCCCCTCCACCAAATGATTTGGATCAGTGCACAAAGCAAGGTCCATAAAGACATGGATGAGGGAGTGGAGGAACTTGACTGGAACTTGACTGTCCTGACCTCAACCCGATAGAACACCTTTAAGATGAATTAGAGTGGAGACTGTGAGCCAGGCCTTCTCGTCCAATATCAGTGCCTGACCTCACAAATGCTCTTCTGAAAGAATGGTCAAACATTCCCATAGACACTCCTAAACCTTGTGGACAGCCTTCCCAGAAGAGTTGAAGCTGTTATAGCTGCAAAAGTTGGGCCAACTCAATATTTAACCTTACGGACTAAGACTGAGATGCCATTAAATTCATGTGCCTGTAAAGGCAGGTGTCCCAATACTTTTGGTAATATAGTGTATATAATTTTTGGTGGGTTTTCTAGCAAAAAATGCTGATGTTAATATGTGTATGGGAAATGTAAAAAGTGCACCTATAGAAAAGTGGTAAAGTACATGTAAAGGCTCTGGTATGACAGACTAAATAAGTCCCAAACCGAGTTACTATGTGATGCACAAGCCTCATAAAACAAAATAGAAAGCTGTCTTGAAAGTCCCAAATCCTCCTTTATTTGTGTCTCACACACTCCTCCGGAAGCTCACAGTGAGAGGGCTTTAGCAGCAGAGACAGTGCTGTCAATCCAGAAAGCAGTGGGTGGGACTAGGTGTGGCCAGGTGCTATTTTTCAAGCTACAGACTTGTAAATAAACATGTGCATGATGAAAAAATGTTTAGTTTTGCTTGTCGAATCAAAAACTTTAGATAATAACAAACATGTTATACTCACCTCCTCTGTGCAGTTGGCTTTGCACAGAGCAGCCCGGATCCTCCTCTTCTCGCGTTCCTCTTTGCTGCTCCTGGCCCTTCCTTCCTGCCGAGTGCTCCCTCAGCCAGCAGCTTCCTATGGGGGCACCCAAGACGAGTCAAAGCTTTGTGCATCCATTCAGACATGAAGCTTGGCCCCGCCTCCTCTGATTGGCTGACTGACTTTGATTGACTGCCAATGACGCCACTGCTGTGTCTCAGCCAATCAGGAGGAGTGTCCTGGATGGCTTAGACTTTTGTGGACATCGCTGGAGAGAGATGGGGCTCAGGTAAGTAATTAGTAGGTGCTGGGGGGGCTGCTACAGACAAAAAGTTTTTTTTTTTATCTTAACAGACACTGTGATTTCAGAAATAAGTTTACAGTTAGAATTCGACTGGAGTTCGCTGCAAAATTCGATTTGAATTTCAATTTGAATTGCGGAAATTTGGACGAATTTTGTTTCGTTATTCGGAGCATTCGCTATATTTAGTTTATACTCTAATTCGGGTATTTGGATATATCTGAATCTCCGAATAACGAAAAATTTGTCTGAATATTTATTCGGAGCAAAACGAACTGCACATGTCTACTTGTGAATCAGCAGTGAGAATGCTGATAGACATGCACCCTGCAACATCGTCCCATCCCACTGTAGTGCAAGAAGGCAGCCTACGTGAGAGCTACAAATTTCGGAGCAGTGCAGCATTGTTGCCACCCCATCACAGGAAGCTGCATTAGATGGTCTTTACTGGCAGGATCATTGGGTATTTTTTTTTTTTTTTTGGGTAATAGCCACTTTGCAAGTGCCTATTAATTCTTTGCAAATTTGAGTAAGGCTAATTAAGTGTACAATCCAATCTATAGTATCTTTTTTTCCAGTAAACTAGTGTAGTACTGCCCTCAGGAGGGTTGCTAGTTAAATCAGTACCCCACTGGTTGCCCTGACCCTGCAAGTTCTCTGTCATCTCTGACACCCTGGGTTCAGTCATTTTTTGTTTAAATGACAGAGACAGTTAAATCAGCGCACCAAGTCAATTGAACTAATGAGCTTGTTTACTTTAGCAAGATAGAAAGCAGTTGCAGTTAGACCCCTTTCACACTGGGGCATTATTACTGCGCTATATCGCTAAAATGACTGCTCCAATAACACTCTAAAAATTATTTTCATGCATCTCAATGGATGCTTTCTGACTGAGGCATTGCGCTAGCGCTGCGCTGAAGAACATCATGCAAGCATGATTTTTCAGGAATGTGGGGAGCGGTGTATACACCGCTCCTCCACCACCTAGGGTTGCCACCTTATCCCTTTAAACCCGAACACATATGAATTACACAGGTTCTGAGGGTAATTTAATGCAGATATGGCACCAAGTGAGTTTAATTACCACCTTAATCAGCCACAGAACCTGTGTAATTCATATGCGTTCGGGTTTAAAGGGATGAGGTGGCAACCCTACCACCACCCCTGCCATTAGATTGAATGGGCAGCGCTCCCGTAGCAGCTGTACACCTCTCCGGTGCTTTTAACCCCTGTTTAACCCCTTGTGGGAGGGTTAAAAGTGCCGTGCTGCCGCCACAATAGCGCGCGCCATGGCGCTTCTATTACAGCGGTAGATCGCCGCTAAATTAGCAGCGGTTTACTGCTGACGATCGGGCGGTCCCAGTGTGAAAGGGGCCTTATATACCTTTACAGTGTAGAAAGTTATTTTTAGTAGAAATGGTATTGACAACTATAGCAAACACATTACAATATAGTATTATTAAACAGCAAAAACTCTAATACCAATACACTACTAAGTGTGAGTAAAGTCTATGTGGCCAGGTAACAGGAGGACAAAGGAATGACTCCTATTCTTGTCAGATTCTTCTCTACTGCTCCTCAGCACACAGATGCAAAAACAGAGTATACAGGTTTAGAACATTGGAAGTAAGAACAGTATTGAGATTCTACCAGCTCTTTCATAGAGTTCTTGGTGAATTTTAGACCTTATGAACTTAATAGAATAATTCCCTATAGTTGGGGGAAGGTTGCTGTATATTAACTGTGGAACAATCCGGTTATTCTTCAGCTAGCTCTTTGAAACAATTGAATGCAAGGAGTTCTTAAATGGCAGAGCAAAAAACTTGGATCAATTGATGAGGAGTAACCAAAGAAACAAGTCTTCCTGTGATGAATAAACTGTAGATGGAAGCACAGTGATCACAGACTCAAGGAGGTTGCCCTTTGTGGAACTACAGGTAGAAGCAAGATGAATGGAAAGATGTCTGTATATGGTGTCTATTAGATTAGCCCAAGATCTAGGCACTAAGGATGATAATTGGTTTAGGAAGCAATGGTGTCTACATACAGTGTCTATAGGATGAGCTATGGTCCGCTCACCACACTGGAACAGAGGATGATGATGATGGTGAAAGTAGTGTGGATGATGATGATGATGGCTCTCTCAGGAACGTGGCTCATGTGATGGTGTCTGGCCTCCACCACACCACACTACGGCTCACACTAATCTGCTGACACCGCTGGATATATAGAACAGGAGCGGCCTCCAGGAATGCAGTCCGCTAATGTTCCTCTGAAATCCGTTGTGCAGTACTGCTGGAGCAGGCTGCAATTTAGCTGCAGCATGCACCGTCACAGAGTCCCTGAACTCAGATTCATGCCAGGGTCCCAAAAGAGTGTGCAGGCCTCAATTCATCCCTTTTATACCTTCTCCCAGCAGTCTGTTCTCCTGCAGCAGTCATCTAGTAGTTGTAGTTCCCGATAATTCAGCTAGATGACAAATCTCATTGGATTAAACTACGTGTCCCAAGATGCTTTGCTCCTCCTCAAGTCAATATCAAACTAAGCACTAGAGGGAAACAGCTCCCAAAAGCAAAGCCACACTTAGGGGTTGATTTACTAAAGCTGGAGAGTGCAAAATCTGGTGCAACTCTGCATGGGAACCAATCCTCTTCCAGTAATAACAATCAATTTGAAAAAGGAATTTGTGGGATTTTAAGGTGTCAAATAAATATATATGATTCAATTACTTAAAAAAATATATAATCAACTTTATTTAGTACAAAAAAACATATATAGTGGACACAAGACAAAAACATAGTGATATTAACACATAATGATCATGGTACATTACATTACAAAATTGTTTTGAGTGTATGCTCTACATGTTTCGCCTTTATAGATTCGGCTTCTTCAGGAGCTTTTTTAACACCAATTTTGCATTTGCTTGTAACTGGAGGTAAAAAAAAGATATCAGAAAAAATACATGTATATAAATACAATGTGCAGACCGTCCCACCCTTCACACTTCGTCCACCCTTTGTTTTTTAAAAGGGAAGTAGGGCGGTGTGCACAGTTAAAGAACATCATTATCTACCAATATATATTGGCGCTGGTTGCCATATTGTCCTATGCTCTCACCTTTATACCAAAGATCTAGGAAAGAGATATACAAAGCCACGGACACTTTTGAAGGACAGCCTTCCAGGGGGGCATTTGACAAGCCACAGAGGAGGTAAGCCACTGATGAGTAAAAAAGGGAATATTATAAGACTATAGAAAAAAAATGGAGGTCAATGTTCGTTTACGTTTTAACCACAATTTTTTCGAGGACTTCTTCGGCTTAGATATTTCCGCTTTGTACATCTCGTATGTGAGTTTTGTTAAAACATTACATTACATGGT
>BLSH010300508.1:128645-139567 GCA_018402905.1 Glandirana rugosa | reverse complement strand
CTGTAACACCAATTAAATGATTTTGACCTCTCACGGTTTAGACCACGTCGACCCGTACCTTCGGTTGGTCGAAGATTGAAGTCGAAGAAGTTAGTGTGAAACTGTTATTTTGGACCTTCTCCTAACCATATAAAAAACTCTTCAGAGTTACCTATACAAAATTGTATTATGTGGTAGAGGGAGTAATTAATTATTGTTAGTTAAACTTTTTCCTTAAACACCCTAAAATTCCACAGTTTATTTATATATACTAAGTTAATGAATTTTTTTATATATTAGTTGAAATAAATCATGTTTTTTTGTATATATCACCTGTGACACCTTAAAATCCCACAAATTCCTTTTTCAAATTGATTGTTATTAATTAATGAGGGAGATGGTGTATTATGTTAAAACATATCCATTGAGACTTCTCAAAAAATATACCAATCCTCTTCCAGGTTTTATTGTCAAAGTGTGATTGAAGAAGCTGAAGTTAGAAGCTGGTTGGCTTCCATGCCCAGCTGCACCAGATTTGGCACTCTCCAGTTTTAGTAAATTAACCACAATGTCTCCTGATTGCAGGAATATATATATATATGTATACAGTATATGTGTGTATATCCAGCTCCTGGCTACATCAGTAACATCATATTGTCCAGCTCTGGGTTTAGCATCATTACACTTACAAGCAGCATCTCTCTAGTCCCTAATTAAAGAGAACCACGTCCAACATGCAGTGATGAAGCACGGGGCAGATCCTGCTTGTAGCGGCATTCTTCTTTCCCTCGCAGCACGACAGCCAATTCCTTTTATTTACAGCCTTCTTGAGGCTACTAATATGGAACGTTTTTCATCCACTCTCGCTTGGTTAACACAGCGGAATCAAAGTGCTGAGCGGAAGCCCACAAGGTCGGCAAATGAAGTGCACGTAAAAGTAAGTTGTCTGTGTAATCTCAGCGTTTAATGAAATACAACAAACGACATAACAAAATGTCACCAAATGTCAGAACAAATGCTGCAAGCCTGGTTTGAAACCCACATACAGGTAATAAGTAGTGTGCTGCATTAAACAGTGCGGGACACATACACGTTATAGAAGTCTTGGTGTTCTGACAGTTTTACTGCAAATCCCCCAACAATATTACACAACTGCCACAGGAAAAACCCTTCTGGGCTACAAGGCACTTAAAGAATACCTGTCAATCCTTTAATTTGTAAATATACAGTATCACACAAAAGTGAGTACACCCCTCACATTTTTGTAAATATTTTATTCTACCTTTTCATGTGACAACACTGAAGAAATGACACTTTGCTACAATGTAAAGTAGTGAGTGTACAGCTTGTATAACCGTGTAAATTTGCTGTCCCCTCAAAATAACTCAACACACAGCCATTAATGTCTAAACCGCTGGCAACAAAAGTGAGTACACTCCTAAGTGAAAATGTCCAAATTGGGCCCAGTTAGCCATGTTCCCTCTCCAGTGTCATGCGACTTGTTAGTGTTACAAGGTCTCAGGTGTGAATGGGGAGCAGGTGTGTTAAATTTGGTATAATTGATCTCACTCTCTCATACTGGTCACTGGAAGTTCAACATGGCACCTCATGGCAAAGAACTCTCTGAGGATCTAAAAAAAAAAGAATTATTGCTCTACATAAAGATGGCCTAGGCTATAAGAAGATTGTCAAGACCCTGAAACTGAGATGCAGCAAGGTGGCCAACACCATACAGCAGTTTAACAGGACAAGTTCCACTCAGAACAGGCCTTGCCATGGTCGACCCAAGAAGGTGAGGGCACATGCTCAGCATCATATCCAGAGGTTGTCTTTGGGAAATAGATGCATGAGTGCTGCCAGCATTGCTGCAGAGGTTGAAGGGGTGGAGAGTCAGCCTGTCAGTGCTCAGACCATACACCACATGTATGGCTGTCATCCCAGAAGAAAGCCTCTTCTAAAGATTCTTTCTTCTAAAGATGATGCTCAAGAAAGCCTGCAAACAGTTTGCTGAAGACAAGCAGACTTAAGCCTCATACACACCCGCCGATTATCGTACAACCGCATGTCCAACTTTTGTCCAAATTGGCTGTCCGTGGTTTTGTCTAGCGTACTGACGGTATTCGAGTAATCGTCCAACAAAGCCGAACATAGTGACGTGTTACGAGCGTATAAAGAGGAAGTTCAGGTGAATGTGATTTGTGAATTACGAACGCAGGTTTACAGGACCAGACACTTCCTATTTCCGAGCATGTGTGTTTGTACCTACAACTTCCAACTTCTGTACACACGAGCCGAAAATTGGAAAACGCCAAAACAAAAGTTTTCTAGTCTTCTCAGACAACTTCTGTTGGACGATAATCGGAAATTGGCAGTTGAATTGTGCATACTAACGGTCTGATTATTGGACAACAGGCTGTTGTACGACCATTATTTGCAGATAATTGTACCGTGTGTATAGGCCTTAAGGGCATGGATTACTGGAACCATGTCCTGTGGTCCGATGAGGCCAAGATAAACTTATTTGTTTCAGATGGTGTCAAGCGTGTGTGGCGGCAACCTAGTGAGGAGTACAAAGACAAGTGTGTCTTGCCTACAGTCAAGCGTGGTGGTGGGAGTGTCATGGTCTGGGGCTGTATTAGTGCTGCCAGTGCTGGGGAGCTACAGTTCATTGAGGGAACCATGAATGCCAACATGTACTGTGACTTACTGAAGCAGAGCATGATCCCCTCCCTTCAGAGACTGGGCCGCAGGGCAGTATTCCAAAATGATAAAGACCCCAAACACACCTTCAAGACGACCACTGTCTTGCTAAAGAAGCTGAGGATAAAGGTGATGGACTGGTTGAACTAGAGTTCATTTTATGTCTTTGTTTCTCAATTTGTGAAAACCTCAATAAAAACCTTGAAAGAAAAGGTGATGGACTGGCCAAGCATGTCTACAGACCTAAACAATATTGAGCATCTGTGGGGCATCCTCAAACAGAAGGTGGAGGAGGGCAAGGTCTCCAACATCCACCAGCTCTGTGATAGCATCATGGAGGAATGAAAGAGGACTCCAGTGACAATCTGTAAAGCTCTGGTGAACTCCATGCCCAAGAGGGTTAAGGCAGTGCTGGAAAATAATGGTAGCCACACAATATATTGACACGTTGGGCTCAATTTGGACATTTTCATTTAGGGGTGTGCTCACTTTTGTTGCCAGCGGTTTAGACATTAACCACTTGCTTAATGGGCACTTAAATCTCCCTCCTGCCCAGACCAATTTTCAGCTTTCAGTGCTGTCGCACTTTGAATGGCAATTGCGCAGCCATGCTACACTGTTTTGTAAAATTTTGAAAACAGGTCATTTTTTTCCTTCACTAATGTGCGCTGATGAGGCTGCACTGATGGGCACTGATAGGCTGCACTGATGGGCATGATAGGCTGCACTGATAAGGCGCCACTAATGGGCACTTATAAGCACTGATAAGGCAGCACTGATGGGTGGCACTGATGGTTAGTACTGATGGGCACTGATGGTTAGCACTGATTGGCGACACTGAAGGGCACTGATCGGTGACACTGAAGGGCACTGATAAGCAGCCTTGATAGGTGGCACTGATGGGTGGCACTGATGGGCACTGGTGGGCACTAGTAGGTGATGCGGATAGGCAGCACTGATCAGTGGCACTGATGATGTGGCACTGCTGGGCATTGATTGGCAGTACTGGTTGTCAAAGGTAGGTGGCACTGGTGGGCAAAGGTAGGTGGCACGGTGGGCACTGGTAGGTGGCAGTGTAGGCAATGGTATATGGCACTGGTGGGTACTGGCAGGTGGCACTAGTGGGTAATGATAGGTGGCACTGGCAGGGGGCACTGGTAGACACAGACGAGCCATCTGCGGCTCTCTGTGGGAGGGACCGATGTCCCTCTGACAGAAGCCAGTGATCGGCCGATCACCGATCTTCTGTTTACATCACGTTATCAGCTGCCATTGGCTCTAAAAATGATTAATTTCCGCGCTTAGGATTGGAGTGGCGTGTGAATGATACAAGACTGCAGCCCTCCCTGAACCCTCCACTGGGTGGAGAAAAGGTAGTGTATCGAAAGTGTAGGGATAGCTGGCGCTGTCTTTTTAAACTAAAAATCAAACTGGAAAACTTGTGATCTCATATACAGTAATTACAGATTTGATGAAATACAAGATAACCTTTGATTAAAAATAGTGTTAAGTGCCACCTCAATAATAAATAGATAAGTCCTTAGGGTTGCATTCCTCAGTAAACAATATTAAACAGTGTAAAAACCTTACAAGAATAATTGTGTATAGTAAAAAAAATCATATAAATACTAAAGTAATGTATCCAGGGATGAAGGATTGGATAAAATAAACATTAAGGCCTCATACACACAGGCGTATTTAAAAAAATAAACAAAACGTCGGGTCCGACGTCAAGGAAAAAAAGTCGACGTTTTTCGGCGTTATGCATCGGCGTTTTTGAGCGTTAGTGAGCGTCGGCGTCAATAGGCGTTTTTTTAAAAAAATCATCCCTCTGCTATTTTTCATCCTAAAAACGTTGGCGTCAAAAAACGCCGAAAAACGCCAGTACAATATTAGGTGGCGTTCGTTGGCGTTAGTTGGCGTTTTGTGGCGTCGGCGTCAAAAAACGTCAAAACGTTACAGCCTCAGAACGCGATGGCCATGGGTTCTACTTTCTGCTCACTAACGCCGACGCCACCTACAGCTCAAAAACGCCAACGTTTTTATGGGGCCATTGACTAACATGGAGAGCTGCAAAAAACACCAGCAAACGTCGGCGTCAAAAAACGTCCGTGTGTATGAGGCCTTAAAGTGTGCTTTCCATTGTTTCTAATGCATTATATATCCTGTGCCCCCAGTGGTGAAACTGCATCATTACCACTGAACTCTCAAGTTGCTAGGCAGATAATAGAACTGTGGCTGGTTATTGCGTGCGGTCCAGATATCACCAAGTAAAAGTACAAAGTGAAAAAATATATTTTTAAAATATTTTTAAAAATATCCTTAGCGTTGCATTCCTCAGTAGACTATATTAAACAGTGTAGAAACCTTACAATAATAATTGTGTATAGTAATAAAAGTTCATACAAATAGTAAAGTGCCAAAGTTCTGTTTTTTCAAAAAGTGACTTTGTGCAGTATTCACATTTGATATTTTTTTCTATATTGTAAAAGATAATGTTGCGCCGAGTAAATTGATACCCAGCATGTCATTGTGCCTGCTCGTGGAATGGCTCCAAACTTTGGCACTTAAAAATATCCTTCGGCAACGTTTAAAAATGTCTACAGGTTACCAGTTTTGAGTTACAGAGGGGGTCTAATGCTAAAAGTATTGCTCTCGCTCTAACGATCGCAGCGATATCTCACATGTGTGGTTTGAACACCGTTTTCATATGCGGGTGCTACTTTGGTATGCGTTCTCTTCTGCGCGCAAGCTCGGTGGGACGGGGCGCTTTAAATTTTTTTTTTCTTATTTATTTTACTTTTTATTTTTTATTTTTACACTGTCCTTTTTTTAAAAAAAAATGATAACTTTTATTCCTATTACAAGAAATGTACACATTCCTTGTAATAGAAAAAAGCATGCCAGGACCTCTTAAATATCTCATCTTACCGTGTCAAAAAGACCTCACATCTCATATTTACACTTACATGCAATACAAAAAAAAAATTAAATGTCATTTGAAAAAAAAAAAAAAAATTCCTCCTTTAAGAGCTATGGGCGGAAGTGACGTTTTGACATCGCTTCCGCTCTTCAAGGCTATGGAGCCAAGTGAGTGGCATCTTCCGATCACTGGGCTCACAGGCTCAGAGGAAAGTGGACCCGATCATCTCTGCTGCTTCCGGTGGGTCCGGTAAGTGTGCGGAGACGACGGAAAAGTGGCGGGAGGGGGGCCTCTCTCCCACCCCGATAAAAGCGATCACGCGGCAAATCCGCCACAGTGACCACTTTTGTCTGAAAATACCGGTGTTATGGTAGCTATCTGCTACCATAGCAACGGTATTCAACGGCAAAGTACCGCCGTAATGGTGGCGGGCGGTCCGGAAGTGGTTAAGTTATTTTGAGGGGACAGCAAATTTACACTGTTATACAAGCTGTACACTCACTACTTTACATTGTAGCAAAGTGTCATTTCTTCAGTGTTGTCACATGAAAAGATAGAATAAAATATTTACAAAAATGTGAGGGGTGTACTGACTTTTGTTGCCAGCAGTTTAGACATTAACCACTTCAGCCCCGGAAGGATTTCCAGCTTTAGGACCGGAGCCCTTTTTGCGATTCGGCGCTGCGGCGCTTTAACTGACAATTGCGCGGTCGTGCGGCGTTGTACCCAAACAAAATTTGCGTCCTTTTTTTCCCACAAATAGAGCTTTCTTTTGGTGGTATTTGATCACCTCTGCGCCATTTCTGATCGCCGCTATAAACAAAAGAACAGCGACAATTTTGCAAAAAAACCCAAATTTCTTACTTTTTGCTAAAATACAAATCCAAAAAAAAAATATAAAAAAACATTTTTTTTCATCGGTTTTGGCCGATTTATATTCTTCCTCATATTTGCGATTAAAAAAATCGCAATTGGCGTTTATTGATTGGTTTGCGCAAAAGTGGTCGCGTTTACGGATGATGAGAATTCAATTTTGGGGTTTTTATTTTTTTTTTATTTTTTTACTAGTAATGGCGGCGATCTGCGATTTTTAGCGGTACTGCGATATTTCAGCGGACATGTCGGACCATTTTGACACATTTTTGGGACCATTGGCATTTATACAGCGATCAGTGCTATAAAAATGCACTGATTACTGTGTAAATGCCATTGGCAGTGAAGGGGTTAACCTGCAGGGGGCGCGCTAAGGGTTAAGTATGTTCCCTGGGCGTGTTCTTACTGTGGGGGGACTGCCTAGCTGGGGAAGGGAAGTGGTCACAGCCCTTCCCCCTCACACAGAGCGGAGGTCCGTGTTTACTTACATGGACCTCCGCTCCTTCACTCCGGGGGGGGGGGGCATCGCGGGTGGCCGGCGGCAATCGAAGCCGCCACACCCGCTCCCTGGCCCCCCGAACACAGTGAGAGCGCGCGCACGCCTCCGGCGGCGCGCGCGCGCTCACAGTGGCTCTGTATCGCGGCCGCCGTTGTATGACGGCGTTTTGCGTTACAGAGCCACTTTGTCGCCGTCAATTGCCGATCAGCGGTCGGCAAGCGGTTAATGGCTGTGTGTTGAGTTATTTTGAGGGGACAGCAAATTTACACTGTTATACAAGCTGTACACTCATTACTTTACATTGTAGCAAAGTGTCATTTCTAAAGTATTGTCACATGAAAAGATAGAATAAAATATTTACCAAAATGTGAGGGGTGTACTGAGTTTTGTGAGATACTGTATATATATATATATATTTATTATATTTATCCTTATTTGTTTTTTAATATTAATTTAAAAGTTTTTAATTTAACATATTTTAATACAAATTTAATATTTTATTTAATATTGTTGTAGATAAGAACTTGATTATATTTATGGCTTTAAATGTTTGTAGCCCTGAAGAAGAGGGAACTTTTTTTTTTTTTAAAGTGGAGCTTTAGTCAGAGAATTAAGCCCTGATAGCTTACTGCAGACTGACGTGTTTTTACAGGTATAGCTATGTAAAACATTAACCACCTCCCACCCAGCCACTGTACATATACGGCCGGGTGGGAGCTTCCCCATTCTGACAGGACGTGTATTTACGTCCTGCAGAACGGGAGCTCGCAGCGCGGCCACGCGGTGCGCTGCGGCTGGATCCTGTGATCATTATGATCACAGGATCCAGCTGAGCAGAGATCGGGATACGGGCACAGTGACTGGCCCTCCCGATCATGTGATGGCTGTGTCCAATCACAGCCGTCACATTGTAAACAGAGACGAACGTCTCTGACAGTTCTCCCCCCACCGAGCTCAGTGAGAGCTCAGTGCGGGGGGGGGGGGGGGAGCTGCAGCTATGTTACAGCTCTCTGCATGATGATGATTTCATGCAAAGAGCTCTTACAGATCGCCCCCCACACAGTGCACCAAGCACACTGATACCCCTGTCCCCATACATATCAGTGTCCCCATAAAACAGTCCCCAAAACATCTGTATGTCCCCAATCACATCTGTCACCATACAGAAAACATCTGTCTATCCCCCGTCACATCTGTCACAGTCCCCAAAACCTCTGTCTGTCCCCTAACACCAAATACACCCCGATTTGGGTTATTTTTACCAAAGAAATGTAGCAGTATCATTTTTGGTCAAAATTTATGAAGAGAAATTACTTATTTGCAAAATTTTATAACAGAAACGAAGAAAAATGCATTGTTTTTGAAAATTTTCAGTCATTTTTTAATTTATAGCGCAAAAAATTAAAAACCCAGGGGTGATTAAATACCACCAAAAGAAAGCTTTATTTGTGTGAAAAAAATTATAAAAATTTCATATGGGTACAGTGTCGCATGACCGCGCAATTGTCATTCAAACTGCAACAGCGCTGAAAGCTGAAAATTGGTCCGGGAAGGAAGGGGGTTTAAGTTCTCAGTATTGAAGTAGTTAAAAATCACATTAACCACTTCAGCCCTGCAAGGTTTTACCCCCTTAATGACCAGGCCATTTTCTGCTACACAGCACTGCGTTACTTTAACCACTTCAGCACCGGAAGGATTTATAGAGTTCCTGAAAAGGAACGGCACTGTGTCGCTTTACCTGATGATTGTTGTATTCAAACGAACTTGACATCCTTTTTTTCCAACAAATAGAGCTTTCTTTTGGTGGTATTTGATCACCTCTGCGGTTTTTTTTTTCCCGCTATAAACAAAAAGATAGCGACAGTTTTGAAAAAACATTATTTTTTACTTTTTGCTATAATAAATATCCCAAAAAATATATAAAAGAACAAATTTCTTCCTCAGTTTAGGCCAATATGTATTCTTCTACATATTTTTGGTAAAAAAATCGCAATAAGTGTATATTGATAGGTTTACGCAAAAAGTTATAGCGTCTACAAAATAG
Source organism: Glandirana rugosa (assembly GCA_018402905.1). Lineage (NCBI taxonomy): Eukaryota > Metazoa > Chordata > Amphibia > Anura > Ranidae > Glandirana > Glandirana rugosa. The sequence continues at coordinate 130,549 of BLSH010300508.1, read as the reverse complement.
GGAATAGATTTATGGCATTTTTATTATTATTTTTTTTTTTTACTAGTAATGGCAGGGATCTGCATTTTTTATCGGGACTGCAATATTTCAGCGGACAGATCGGACACTTTTGACACTTTTTTGGGATCAGTGACATTTATACAGCGATCAGTGGTAAAAAAATGCACGGATTATTGTATAAATGGCACTGACAGGGAAGGGGTAACCTCAAAGGTGATCAAGGGGTTAACTGTGTTCCCTGGGAGGTGTTTCTAAGTGTATAGGGGCTGGGCTGACTGGACGAGGGGAGAGATCGCTGTTCCTAATCACTAGGAACAGACGATCACTCTGAGCTCCCCAGTCAGAATGGGAATCCATCGTGTTTACATAGGCAGATCCCTGTTCTGCCTCTGAGTGGAGAGATCGCAGATGGCCGTCAGACAACGCGCCCGCCGGCCACACACATGGGCTCCATGGCGCGCGCCTGCTATATCTATTACACGAGGCGACGTACAACAATGGCGATTCGCGTAACAGAGCCAGCATGCCGCAGTACAACTGCGGCGGCTGGTCTTTAAGCGGTTAACAGACAATTGTGCCGCTGTACCCAAATAAAATTGATGTCCTTTTTCCCCCATAAATAGAGCTTTCTTTTGGTGGTATTTAATCAGCTCTGCATTTTTTTTGCGCTATAAACAAAAAAACCCCAACAATTTTGAACTTTCCGCTATAAAACATATCCAATAAAACATGTAAAATATCTAATTTCTTCATCAGTTTAGGCCAATATGTATTCTGCTAATTTTTTGTTGGTAAAAAAAGCCTATAAGCGTATATTGATTGGTGTGCGCAACAGTTATAGCGTCTACAAACTATGGGATATATTTATGGAATTTTTATATTTTTACATTTGTTTTTACTAGTAATGGCGGCAATCAGTGATTTTTAGCGGTACTGGGACATTGCAGTGGACAAGTCTGACACTAAGTGACACTTTTTGGGGACCAGTGACACCAATACAGTGATCAGTGCTAAAAAATGCACTGTCACTGTACTAATGACACTGGCAGTGAAGGGGTTAACATCAGGGGCCATCAAAGGGTTAAATGTGTTCTCTGGGAGTGCTTGCTAACTGTGTGGGGGCTTTGACTGGGGGAAGACAGAGATCCGTGTTCCTGCTTAGCAGAAACACAAGATCTCCAACCTTCCCCTCTGACAGAATGGTGACCTGCCTTGTTTACATAGGCAGACCACCATTCTGTCAGCCTTGGGAACGATCGGCAGGTCCCGGCGGACTCGCCCGCAGGATGGCTCCTGCTGTGTCCAATCACAGTGGGAGCGGGTTGGCGGCGGCACACATGCGCGCCCCCGAAGAAAAAAAATCACATACAGGTATCTGGTTTCGCGCTAAAGGGCCACCCTGCCACAGTATATATGCGTCCGGAAGTGGCTAAAGGAGCTGTAGAGGCAGAAGGTGCATTCTATGCATTAAGATAAAAAAAACCTTCTGTGTGTAGCAGCTCCCTTAGCACCCCCCAATTACTTATCCGAGCCCCTTCTCTCTCTAGAAATGTCCACGAGTGTCTTAGTCATCCAGTACACTTATCCTGATAGGCTGAGACACAGCAGCGATGTCATTGGCTCCCGCGGCTGTCAATCAAAGTCAGTCAGCCAATCAGGAAAGAGAGGGGATGGGGCCGGATCAGGCACAATGTCTGAATGGATATACGGAGTTCTGACTCGGCTCGGGTGCCCCCATAGGAAGCTGCTGGCTGATGGGGCGCTCGATAGGAGGGAGGGATCAGGAGCATAGAAGAGGGACCCGAGAAGAGGAGGGTCTGGGCTGCTCTGTGCAAATACAACTGCACAGAGGAGGTAAATATAACGTTTGTTATTTTGAAAAAAAAAAAAAAAAAAAAAAAAAA
>BLSH010300508.1:93259-107268 GCA_018402905.1 Glandirana rugosa | reverse complement strand
CTCCGAGTGGTTACCAAATGTAGAACACCACTTGGGAGACATAAGTGAGACCACTTCAGAAGAGAACTAACAACTGAAACTGTGTGTATGTGGATGGAGGACCTCTCACAATAAATAGATCGGTTGACAACACTCCCCACAAAAGAAGTGGTCCTTTCTTAAGAAACCAGTAGATGGTGTCAACAAAAGGTACCAGAAGGCCCAGAAAACCACAACGACTCGAGTGGCCACGCAAGAAAGAAAAATTCCTCAAAATGAGATCCAAAGAGCAGTCACTATCAGTGAAGCAAGCCATCATTAGGCTGAAAAAACAAAACAAACCCATTAGAGAGATAGCAAAAACATTAGGTGTGGCCAAATCAACTGTTTGGAACACCCTTAAAAAGAAAGAACGCACCGGTGAGCTCAGCAACACCAAAAGACCCGGAAGACCATGGAAAACAACTGTGGTAGATGACCAAAGAATTCTTTCCTGGTGAAGAAAACACCCCTCACAACAGTTGGCTAGATAAATAACACTCTCCAGGAGGTAGGTGTATGTGTGTCAAAGTCAACAATCAAGAGAAGACTTCACCAGAGTGAATACAGAGGGTTCACCACAAGATGTAAACCATTGGTGAGCCTCAAAAACAGGAAGGCCAGATTAGAGTTTGCCAAACAACATCTAAAAAAGCCTTCACAGTTCTGGAACAACATCCTATGGACAGATGAGACCAAGATCAACTTGTACCAGAGTGATGGGAAGAGAAGAGTACGGAGAAGGAAAGGAACTGCTAATGATCCAAAGCATACCACCTCATCAGTGAAGCATGGTGGTGGTAGTGTCATGGCTTGGGCATGTATGGCTGCCAATGGAACTGGTTCTCTAGTATTTATTGATGATGTGACTGCAGACAAAAGCAGCAGGAGGAATTCTGAAGTGTTTTGGGCAATATTATCGGCTCGTATTCAGCCAAATGCTTCAGAACTCATTGGACGGCACTTCACAGTGCAGATGGACAGTGACCCGAAGCATACTGCGAAAGCAACCAAGAGTTTTTTAAGGGAAAGAAGTGGAATGCTTATGCAATGGCCAAGTCAATCACCTGACCTGAATCCGATTGAGCATGCATTTCACTTGTTGAAGACAAAACTGAAGGCAAAATGCCCCAAGAACAAGCAGGAACTGAAGACAGTTGCAGTAGAGGCCTGGCAGAGCATCACCAGGGATGAAACCCAATGTCTGGTGTTGTCTATGCATTCCAGACTTCAGGCTGTAATTGACTGCAAAGGATTGCAACCATGTATTAAAAAGTGAAAGTTTGATTTATGATTGTTAATCTGTCCCATTACTTTTGGTCCCTTAAAAAGTGGGAGGCACATATACAAACTGTTGTAATTCCTACATCGTTCACCTGATTTGGATGAAAATACCCTCAAATTAAAGCTGAAAGTCTGCAGTTAAAGCACATCTTGTTTGTTTCATTTCAAATCCATTGTGTGGTATAGAGCCAAAAACATTAGAATTGTGTCAATGTCACAATATTTATGGACCTGACTGTATCTATTTATCTAATATATTTTTCACAATTTCACAATCACCAGCTAGTTACACTAAACTGCCTGCCGCCGCTAGCTAAGCTCACTCTCTATCCACCGTTATACACACACTACATAGAGCAGCTTTATATAGTGTGGGGCATGGATTGAGGCTGCTGAGCAGTGATTGGCTAAAGGTACCCTGCATTTGGCCAATCATAGCTCTCACAGCAGAGCACTCTGTGATTGGCCAAAGCATGCAGGTCATGTGCATGCTTTGGCTAATCAGCGGGCGGCATTTTCCCACAATTGGAATGCATTATGGACCCTCCAGCCTAACCCACTGTCCAGTGGCTCTCCTTCCCCTTACTTGGCTTCTCCGACCTCTACAGACTGTACACTATCCTCTCCCAGCCTGTCTCAGCCTTCTCATCCAACTCCCAGGGGCCGCCACTCACAGACACTGGTGAATCCTTTAAAGAGTCTCCTTTTAATGTAGAGCTCTGCTGCTCTCCTGCTTCCTTTTGCCACTCCAGGAGCCGACTCCCTGCACCCAAATCCCAGGTTTCAAGGTCACCCCCCCCAGACTGGGGGCTCCCTTCCTGGACGAGGCCTGATCTGCAGCACTGGCTTCATCCTCCTTTCTTCCACCAAACTCTCTTCCCCCCTGCTGGCAGATTGCTGTATTTAAGGAGGCCTGCCCCCTGCCAATCCAAACTGTGGATTGGTCAGGGCTCCTTGCCATACACCAGAAAGTGACACGTCCTCATCCATCCCCCTTTCCAGAGCTTTCCAGCTCAAAAGGGGTGGAGCATCCAAGGGGTATTCCTTCCTGCCATCTCCAGCCCTGATCAAAACATTCAGGCCTGCTCTCACTGTCAGGCCTGACTAGATTTTACCTCTCCTAACAAAAATCTACAAAAATAAAGCACTTATCACTATGGGGGCGCTACACATACTTGCCATATTAATGTAAATCTATTAAGATTATAATTCTTATATGCAAGCATTAGTTCAAAGTTACCCTGAGTATTCAATCTACACTATATTACCAAAAGTATTGGAACACCTGCCTTTACACGCACATGAACTTTAATGGCGGTCTTAGTCCGTAAGGTTCAATATTGAGTTGGCCCACCCATTGTAGCTATAACAGCTCCAACTCTTCTGGGAAGGCTGACAACAAGGTTCAGGAGTGTGTCTATGGGAATGTTTGACCATACTTCCAGAAGCGCATTTGTGAGGTTAGGAACTGATGTTGGACCAGAAGGCCTGGCTCACAGTCTCTGCTCTACTTCATCCCAAAGGGGTTTTATTGGGTTGAGGTCAGGACTCTGTGCAGGCCAGTCAAGTTCCTCCACCCCAAACTCTCTCATTAATGTCTTTATGGACCTTGCTTTGTGCATTGATGTTGGAACAGGAAGGGGACCATCCCCAAACTGTTCCCACAAAGTTTTGAGCATGAAATCGTCCAAAATGTCTTGGTATGCTGACGCCTTTAGAGTTCCCTTCACTGGAACTAAGGGACCAAGCCCCTCCCCTGAAAATCAACCCCACACCATAATCCCCCCTCCACCATATAATTTGGACCAGTGTACAAAGCAAGGTCCATAAAGACACAGATAAGAAAGTTTGGGGTGGAGGAACATGACAGTCCTGATCTAAACCCGATAAAACACCTGATAGAACACCTTTTGAATGAATTAGAGTGGAGACTGCAAGCCAGGCCTTCTCGTCCACATCAGTGCCTGACCTCACAAATGCGCTTCTGGAAAAATGGTCAAACATTCCCATAGACACACTCCCAAACCCAATGGGTGAGCCAACTCAATATTGAACCCTATGGATGAAGACTGGGATTCCATTAAAGTTTATCTGCATGTAAAGCAAGCATCCCTATACTTTTGGAAATATAGTGTATATAAACAGCATGTATTATTTTATGCTGCCAGAAGGTGATTTTTTTTTACCCTCTGTGATATTTACACACAATAAATGAGCCATAAGCATAATTTGTTCCTAATTGGGGGGTTAATTCTGAAGTTTCAATCAGACAAACCCATCCTGAAAGGGAGCTACTTCTGCTGGGCTCTCTTTAGCTAACCTATAGTTCTCTGGGAATCATTTGTCATGTGTTAAAAAGTGTATCTATTATTAAAAAAAAAAAACTTTGAACAGTATTAAATATTATAAATGTGAAAATTATAATTTCCCTTAAAGACAAATAAACAATTATTATATTACAGTTTTTATCTCATTAAATTCCTTACCGTTGTGTATTGATTTTTTTTTTCTTTTTATTTAGTCAATTTTATTGTGTCTTTTTCAATTTTGTTGCAAGTTATATTTTTTCCTCCAGGCATCTTTCCTGAATAACTAATTTATATTGGTGAGATGAATTCGGATGGAAAAACTACACAACTCATAACAGGCTCTTAGCAGATGGTCCCATAGGTGAGAATAATCGTTCCAGTGTACTTAACAGTACCACTGATCAATTTTAACATTTTTCAAAGTAAAATAGCAACCCCTAGGTACAAACATTGTTATTTATTGTGAAATATTTATATGTATCTTGTAACTTAGTTTTTGGGACTGAATGGCTGAAAATCCATTGTTTCCAATAGACTCAGTTCATACCAATGTGTAGCACTTGTGTGCTCTGGGGGAAAATGAAAAAAGGGAACACATTGCGTATAAATGCAGTGCAGCATGCTGCTGAAACATGTTACTATGCATCAGAGTGCGCTGCAACTCATGTTAAACAAATACAATCATGCTTTTTGGCTTCTTCTGTGAATAAAAAATAAAACACACATCAGTGGAAAATGCTAAAAAAAATGGCATTCAATTGCAGTCAAAATGGCAAACCAATGCAAAAAAAAGTGGATATCATCGCACATCAGCTTAAGTGTATTTGGTACCACAACAGAAGTGGCATGAATCCACCTTATACGTTTTTACTGAACATACAGTACAGTGCAAAAGTTTTAGGCAGGTGTGAAAAAATGCTGTAAATTAAGAATGCTTTCCAAAATAGAACTGTTAATAGTTTTATTTTTATCAGTTAACAAAAATGAAAACTAAATAAACAGAAGAGAAAATAATTTGAATTTGAACATGAATTTGAATTTGAAAATGCATTTGAATTCGAAAATGAATTTGAATTAGAAATGGAAACATATTACAATAAACACAAGGTATAAAACTGAAATAAGATGATGATTCCTACTTAGTCTGCTTTATAGAAAAGAACAGATTAGAATAGAATAAAATAGAATAGAATAGACAGTAAAAGAATAGAATAGAAAACAAAGGAATATAATATAATAATGTATATTCCCTTCTATTCTGTTTTGCTTTTTTTAGAAATGTTTTATAGCAAAAAGTAAAAAATGTTGTTTTTTTCTCAAAATTGTCCCTCTTTTAAAAAAAAAATTTAAAAAAAGGTGTGGGGGTCCCCCAAAATCCATACCAGACTCTTATCCGAGCATGCAGTCTGGCAGGGCAGAAGGGGGAACGAGCGAGCGCTCCCCCCCTCCGAACTGTACCCGGCCACATGCCCTCAACATGGGGAGGGTGCTTTGGGGTCCCCTTGCCAGTAGTTGTGGGAGTCTGTGGGCGGGGAGCTTATTGTAATCTGGAAGCCCCCTTTAATAAGGGGACCCCCAGATCCCGCCCCCTGTGAATGAGTATGGGGTACATTGTACCCGTACTAATTCAAAAAAAGTGTCATAAAAGAAAAAACACAGGAGACAAATGGGGACAAGTTCTTTATAAAAAAAAAGTGTGCCCCGTTGTAATCCATCCTCAATCACGACGACCTGAAGTAAAAAATAACATAAAACACCGAAATAGCTCCTCCCTAATGGGAGGGCTCCCGCCGACTGCTGTCTTTTGCCTTTTGATGGCTCTTATAAAGGCTAGGGTGGGGCCACCCGCTGACGTAAGTGGATGACCCTGCCCCCTTCTGACATTGCATGATGTCAGAAGGGGGCGGGGTCATCCACTTACGTTAGCGGGTGACCCCGCCCTAGCCTTTATAGGAGCTGTCAGACGACAAAAGACAGCAGTCGGCGGGAGCCCTCCCATTAGGGAGGAGCTGTTCCATTTTTTTTTTTTCTTCGGGTTATCGGCGCTGTGATTGATAATGGATTACAACGGGGGGCACTTTTTTCTTTTTTCATAAAGGACTTGTCCCTAATTGTCTCCTGTGTTTTTTTCTTTTTTGACACTTTTTTGGTGAATTAATAGGGGTACAATGTACCCCATACTCATTCCCATGGGGGGTGGGATCTGGGGGCTTCCAGTTTCCGATAAAACCCCCGCCCACAGACCCCCACAACCACTGGCAAGGGTTGTGGGGATTAGGCCCTTCTCCCCGTCAACATGGGGACAAGGTTCTTTGGGGGGGCCCCAAAGCCCTCATCACCTCCTCTCATACTCGCCTCCAAGACTTCTCCCGAGCCTCTCCCATCCTCTGGAACTCCCTACCCCAATCAGTCAGAATGGCCCCAAATCTATCCACCTTCAAGCGATCCCTAAAAACTTTTCTCTTCAGGGAAGCCTATCCTGCCACCACCTAATAACTACACTCCTTTTTTCTCAATCAGCTCATCCCCCGCAGTTTACTGCCCTTTTGTATCATTTAACCCTCCCTCCTAGATTGTAAGCTCTAACGAGCAGGGTCCTCTGATTCCTCCTGTATTGAATTGTATTGTAATTTGTACTGTCTGCCCTAATATTGTAAAGCGCTGCGCAAACTGTCGGCGCTATATAAATCCTGTATAATAATAATAATAAAAAGCGCCCTCCACATGTTGAGGGCATGTAGCCTCGTATGTTTTGAGGGGAGCGCTCCCTTCCCCCCCCTCCTGCCCTGCCAGGCTGCGTGCTCAGATAAGGGCCTGGTACGGACTTTGGGGGAGGCCCCCACGCAATTGTTTTTATAATTTTGGCACGGGGTTCCCCTTAAAGGCCATACCAGACCTGAAGGGCCTGGTTTGGCGAACTGGAAAACACCCAATGTTCGAGTCCAACTTACATTCGACTCAAACATCGGGCCCATGCTTAATGCACACCTATGGGGACCAGTGGCAAACCTGCAAGGCCAAGGGACAAGTTCAGTTTAAGGCAGTGTAAGCAATTAAGTCATGGGTTAGTTGGGTTAAAGGATAAGTTCACCTTTTAACCACTTTCATACGGGCCAGTTCTCTCCTACATGTAAAAATCATCATTTGTTTGCTAGAAAATTACTCAGAACCCCAAACATTATATATTTTTTTAGTTGAGACCCTAGGGAATAAAATGGCAGTTCCATGATCAGGGAGCTGGTGACTGTCGGTCACCGCTGTCTGCTCTGCCTTCTCCTCGCTCACTGGAGCGCTGAGCTGTGGAAGGGGCAGGAGCGGATGGCTCAGCCTCTCAGCAGCTCACTGGAAGGCTGAGCCGGGTGCCGGTTCAGGCATGTGGGCAGATCCTGACCATATAGTCGCGATCTTGCCTGAGCCTGTGACGTCAGCCGACAGCGGGCTTTAACCTGCTTTCTCATAAGAGCGGGTCACAGGAGTGCAGAATGAACTGCACTCCTGTGATCCACAGGAGAAGTACAGCCAAACAAGATTTGGCAGTACTTCTCCTTTAAGATCCTGTGGTCCTGAGGCTGGGCAATAATTGGACCGATTGGTTCAACTGGCACATGAAGTATTTTTTGAGGCTACATGAGAGCCTGCAACCAGATCCAATCCACAAATCAAGATTAAGGGAACCTGATTCATTTAGCATGAAACAAACACAATTTATCAGTTGGTAAGGAAAAAAAAATCAGAAACATTTTAGATTTGTATATTTATCGAGGACTTGATGTAAAAATTGGATGTTTGGACAGATTCATCTATTAAAATGTTATGTTTGAGCAACAAATTAAAATGTGTACCAGCTATAGCTCACTGATTTAAATCTTAATGATCAAATGAACTTTTAAATTTAAATCAGTTAAATACATTCCAGGTGCATTAAAACAAATTGCATAGAAAGACTCACAGTTCATCTTCTTTAGAAAACAGTTCATCTTCTTTAGAGTAGAAATTCTGCCTGCATGCTATAGAGAAGGACTCTTGCTCTCTGTGTGAAAGCAACATAAAAGGAAAAAAAGGGTGCAAGGTCAGTGTAGATAAAAAAAACATAAAATTTATTGATATCCACTTACATGTAAAATTCTAGCAAGCAGCGTGTCAAGGTGCTGTGTGCGGTGCTCCAGACTGGAGGTCAAACCTGAGCCTGAGGAAGGATGTGGGGACTCTGAAACACTTTGTAACCCGCCACCCTGGTTGTTTGTTTCTCTTCATGTGCAGTAAGCCTGATAGGTGCGTGTTAGCCTGTAACGCTGCAGGCTTCCTGTCTTCGCAGCAAGCAGCCGCCTCTACTGGTGTGCTCGCTCCCGGTTCGGGAAGTACCATCTAGCCCAGAGTGTTTCCACACATTCAGCTGCTCCCCTAGTCTGTGGCCGCCCGGGCCATGGTTCGGCCCTCTACAGTGTTCTGGTGATTACTTTGGGATAGCTGTTGACGTCCACGCTTCTGGTTGTGTCTTCTGTAAGCCTGGACGTTCTTCTGCTGTCCTCCAATCCATCCCGACCACCAGTCTAGAGCACCACACACACCACTTTGACATGCTGTTTGCAACAATTTTACATGTAAGTGGATATCAATAAATTTTATGGTGTTTTTATCTACACTGACCTGGCACCCTATTTTCCTTTTATGTTTCTGCTGAGGAATCACTACCTCTACAAGGAACTTCCGGCCTGTGTACACCTCGACTAGTTTTCCCACTTTGACATTACCACACTGGTATTTTTCCCATGAACTATATGGACTTATATTTTTCCATATGTCCTTATTATTTATTTCTGTCGTTTTTGATTTAACCATCTATTTACTATTTTTTCATTATTAGTTTATTGCCATCGTTCATCAGTGAGCACTGACTCCCCTGCTTCTTCAGATGGTGTATTGCTCGTGTATTCTCTGTGTGAAAGCAGTGGTCACTCTGCGAGGTCAAACATGGTCCCTGATGAGTCAGAGCTAGAGCTCTACAATCAGCGGGAAGCATGATTTTTATTTTTTATGTAAACAATACGGTTTATTGAGGGCTTTCAACAGGAACACAGGTCTAACAAAACAAAACACCAATCCAGCGAGATGTTTTGGACATAAGGAAATGTGTAAAGTCATACATGCAATCGCTTCAATATAAAACAAAATGATTACATGCATCCTTGTTATTGCACTACGAAGAACCAATCAATTTTCTCAACCTAGTGAACACTTCATGAGCTACATACAACTTAGAAAGTGAGGTTGTCCAAAGTTCACTTTTATGGGAAATTTTATGGCTAATATTTGTGGACAAAGGCAACCTGTGCTAGAGAGCAGCAAATGAAGATCAAGAATAGGCAAAGTAAGAGTAGGGGGAGATAGAAGAAAGAGGAAAGGGTGAAGTATCCATGACTGGAGCCCCTCAAAGAGCTCTCAGCAGCTCAGTTATTCTAGGAGGAATTATCCCAAAATTTGCCTCGTGTTAGGGGGTAGCAGAAAAGTCGGTCCAGGTAAAGCAGAGTTGCACAAAGTTTGAGTATCAGACATGTAAACTGGCTGTTAGTTCTTCCATCTGCATTATTGTTTTCAGATCTCTTACCCATTCATTAATGGTGGGGATGATGGTTGTCCTCCAATGCCTAGGTATAAGAGCATGTGCTGCTGAGATAAGAAAGCAAAAGATACTCTTATTAAGTCACGTTATTGACCCTGGTATAACCGATAGAAGAGCAACCTCAGGGGTCTGGCCAGGTTTAGTTCATTATCTGCTGATGTAACATGAAGATAGAGGTCCAAAAAGACCTAACTCAGGGGCAAGAGCAGCACAAATGTAACAGGGTACCATCTGATCCTCTACAGGGCAGCACTCATTATGGATAGTTTGTATGATCTTGTGTAGAGCTGTTGGACCCCTATATCAGTTAGTTTTTTTCTTGCATGAACCTGGAGATGCTTATCTTAAAGGTGAGCAAGAAAAGCTCTTCCCAGTCTTCTTCGAAGAGGGAAAGCCCCAGTTCTCTCTTCCTGTCTTGTGTATAAAAGGGGCGGTGTGGGAAAGCATGAGAAAGTATAATGTTATATAACTTGGGCACTACATGAGGCCAGTCCAGGTCCTGTAAGCATAGGGCTTTGAAGGATTTTAAGTCCCTGTGAGGTGCGCCTAAGGAAGAAAGCCTAAAGTAGAAGTGCCTTAGTTGAAAGTATTGGAGCCAATGACCATGTTGAGGGCAGTCTGAAATGAGGAACTCCCATAGGGGTTTAAGTCCTGTGGCGCAAATCACTCTCCTGATAAGGGAAGAGTCTGTAGATAACCAACTCCAGCTGACATATCCTGGTGGGAATTCGAGGTTGCCCATCACTGGAGTAAGGGGATTCACATGAAAAGAGATACCTGCAGAAAGCCATGTCCCAAACATGCAGTACTGCTGAAATGAAGTTGCGGAAAAATTGTCCAGGGGGGAGGGGGTGACACATGGGTCAGATCCATGGAGCAGATGTCGGTGGTACGGGTGAGATGTTCCACTCAGTGCAAACCCAGACTTTGCTTCAGACCTAGGAGAGCCAGGCTGGAATTCTACTGAGGACTGCTGCCATATGGTAAAGCTCAAGATGTGGTAAACATGCTCCGCCTTCCCCCTTTGAATTTTCATTTAACCATGAGTTCATGACAGAGGCGGACACGTTTTTAGGGCCACAGATAGTTGATTAAGGCCATTTTCGCCAATCTAGAAAGCTTGCAGGGCTTATATAGGTAAACTTGAAAGACATACAAAAAGCATGGCAGATTATCCATTTTATAGAGGGACATTCTCCCCAGCCATGAGTGTGATAAAGATGATCATTGACTAAGCCAGTGTTGGGTAACAGCTAGCCAGGGTAAATAACTAAGTCTGTATAACTTGCATGAACTTTTATGATTGTGGGGTTACAGTTCTGACTCAGTAGGGGAGTATAGATGTTACTAGCCTCCCAGTTTCCAAGGTATAAGGGCCAAAATGGCCAAAATGATATGACCATTGAAGTGCCATCCTACTAGTGGCACCATTGGATTGCAAATACAAGCCAACTGTTGGTTAGGACAAATAACTGGCCCTCTAGAAAGTTTTGATTCTTCTACTTTTGGAACAAGAAGACACTGCTTAAATCACATCACTAATGTGAATAGTGCTATATAAATATATCACATCAATACTGTCTGAATCCAGTTTTAACAAGACTATATGGTGACAGCTATCGCTGTAACCATTTAAGGGAAGAGTACATCCAAGAGTGTATTACTGCTGAGTGCTTGAGGTGATTGCTTGGACCTTCAAGAAGGGGACATGCCCCAAAAGCTTGTGCTGATTATTTGAATGTTTGTGCAAAAAATAAAAAAAATAGCAAAGACAGTACTCAGTTGTTCTTGCTGCTAAGATTTTTTTTTAACCTTTAAATGCTTTTGTTATAGTTTACAGTCCTTTCCACAGTTTTGTCTGTTAACCCGGTTTCCTACATCTGCTCTTCTGAATATTTGCACTGTGACTTCCCAAAGATTGATCTGCAAAGCAATAGGAATACTCTCAGCAAACGTGCTTTGAGTTAAGCCAAAAAGACAGAAGACTGGAGGGAATCTATAATCTCTCTTCTGGATGCTATCCTCCTACAGGTTCATAATGTTATCTTGTAGCTTTCTCTACCCTCCTTTTCCAGTCTACTTACCTGCATACATATAGCATTATCTTTGGCAGACTAATGCTGCTGTAGAGCTCCTAGTTCCCAATACAAAGTTATCTTTTTCTCACATTAGTTAATCACTCTTCCTCCATAATGGTCAAACTACACTTACCAACCACTTTATTAAGCACACCTGTTCGATTGCTTGCTAACACAAATGGCTAATCAGCCAATCACATGCCAGCAACACAATGCATTTAGGCATCTAGAGGAAGATTGTTGAAGTTCAAACTGAGCATCACAATTGGGAAATAAAGGGGGATTTAAGAGAATTTGAATGTGCCATGATTGTTGGTGTCAGACGGGAGTATTTCAAAAACTGCTGATCTACTGGGATTTTCAAGCACAATAATCTCTAGAGTTCGCAGAGAATGGTCCAAAAAAAGAGAAAATATCTAGTGAGTGGCAGTTGTGTGGAGGAAAATGCCTTGCTGATGTCAGAGGTCAGAGGAGAATGGGCAGACTGGTTCCAGATGATAAAAAGGCAAAAATAACTCAAATAACCACTCATTACACCCAAGGTACGCAGAATACCATCTCTGACTGCACAACACATCGAACCTTGAAGCAGAAGCAGGAGAAGACCAAACCGGGTGCCACTCCTGTCAGTTAACAACAGGAAACTGAGGCCACAATTCACACAGGCTCACCAAAATTGGAAAATAGAAAATTGGAAAAACATTCCCTTGTCTGAGTTTTGATTTCAGCTGCGACATTCAGCTGGCGGGGTCAGAATTTGGCGTAAACAACATGAAAGCTTGGATCCCTCTTGCCTTGTATCACCGGTTCAGGCTGGTGGTGGTAGTGTAATGGTTTGGGGGATATTTTCTTGGCACACTTTGGGCCCCTTAGTACCAACTGAGCATCGTTTAAATGCCACGGCCTACCTGAGTATCGTTGCTGACCATGTCCATCCCTTTATGACTACAGTGTCCCCATCTTCTGATGGCTCCTTCCAGCAGGATAATGCACCATGTCACAAAGCTCCAATCATCTCACCACTGGTTTCTTGAACATGACAATGAGGTCTCTGTACTCCAATGGCCTCCACTGTCATCCAATAGAGCACCTTTGGGATGTGGTGGAATGGGAGAATCACATTATGGATGTGCAGCTGACAAATCTGCAGCAACTGTGTGATGCTATCATGTCAATATGGACCAAAATTTGAGGAATGTTTCCAACCCCTTTTAGAATTGATGCCACGGAGAATTAAAGCAGTTCTGAAGGCAATAGGTTGTCCAACCCAATACTAGCAAGGTGTAACTAATAAAGTGACCGGTGAGTGTGTTTTCTGTATATCCCTGTGTTCAGGGGATGCAGATCTATCTGTCATGCTCCTTTCTGTACTGGCTCCAAATGTCTTTACTTTGTTAAACCAATAAAACTTGTGCACAAAAGAAGACAATATTTTCATATGCCCTACTGTATATTCTACTTTCTTGACCAATAAAAGGAAAAGCATTTACCGTATATTTTTTAGTCTTGGTGAATAAAGAAAAAAGACCTGTAAAAACCACTGCCATTCTATTTAACTTGGGTTAACTTTAGGTAAAGAATCCCTGATGAACTTGCAATATATAGGATAATCTTTTTCAGCTGATTGTCCAAAAGTTTTCTTTAGACAGATAATTGGAGTAAAAATGGGGGGGAGAGTGGTTCTATGAGGACAGAAAAATACTGCCACGTCCTATAGTTAGAAGTTCAAAGAAAGGGAGAAACTCCCAAATTGTGTGCTATCCCCTGGACTTTACAGGCAGTTGGTGTATATGGTACAAAAAAGGAATTAGGAAATAGTAAAAATAAAGTTTTATTAGTACAAAAACATATAGTATATTCCAACATTGAAATGAGCTGGGACATAGAGTTCCTCGCTCACTTCAAATGAGTATGTGGATTACAAAATCAAATAATAGATCAGATTTAAACAATGCATACATCAAATGCAGTTATAAAAGGACAAAAGATGAATTTGTCTCAACATGGTACTACAGTTTAACAGCGTGTATACTTAGAGATGCTTGGATGCATGTGAGAATAGACACATTCAAGGAGCCGCTTAATGAGCAGGGTCTTGGGGCTATTTCTCAGATATCCCAACATGTTTCGGTCAATCCTTCATCAGGGGATTATGTGCATCGCGCAGGACAATAATTGTGCTGTCTGTAACAAAGTTCAGTCATGCAGGACAATGTTATCATACATGTAGAGGTTTAGTATGTAATACAGGTAGTTTGGTAAGAATGCATTCCCATAAAAGAGGGACAAGAAGGATAAGAGAAAGCTAGGGTGAACCATCACTTACATCTAACTGAGAGTACCATCGACCAAGTTTCATGCAGCCCGGCAGGGTCTAAAAGCCAAGTCCAATGTAGGCCACAGGGAGTGGGACCCCAAAGGGTAGGTCACAAGTTATGCAACCAAAAGGGGCCCAAAGAGGCTGAGTCGGCAAACCTCACAAGGAGGTGTAATAAGGTGCTGATAAAGATAAAAAGGAGGAAATAAAATAAGGTATATCGGTATAGATATGTATGTATGCAAGGCTACATTCATTAGAAGCATTGGGCCACCGCACCCCAGAGGGTTGAGGCCTACCCTCTTGGTTGTACCATGTGGAAATGCAGCAAGGAAAAAAAAAAAAAGGGGGGGGGGTTTGTTTGGAGAGTAATGCACGATCTT
>BLSH010300508.1:63715-74151 GCA_018402905.1 Glandirana rugosa | reverse complement strand
GTAATAAGGTTGTACTATTGCTGGGGTTTGTGTGGAGATTCTACTGGTGACGGAACGGTTTCTTCGCCTCCCATTTCCACTACCTGACCGGTTTGTGCAGAGGTCTGGATTTGGGATAACTCGTAGACACCCCGTAGGAGTTTACCTTCCACCTCGCGTTCCAGAAATTGTAGGTGGTCGAGGGACAACAGTAGTGCCTCCTCACCTTCTCCTGAGGTCACCGTTGGACACTTCGAGACCACTTGAGGTACGGGTTCTCCCAATTCCGTCACGACCTTTTATTACCACTGATCTCAACTCGCTTGGGCCTGACATTTCAAGCCCAGGCATGAACCCCGGACCCAAACCCGGACTTTTTTTGAAAATTCCGGGTCCGGGTCCCGGACACCCCAAAGTTCGGTACGGACCCGAACTTTACAGTCCGGGTTCGCTCAACTCTAGTCACCATTATTTTCCAGCACTGCCTTAACCCTCTTGGGCATGGAGTTCACCAGAGCTTCACAGGTTGCCACTGGAGTCCTCTTCCACTCCTCCGTGATGACAACAGGGAGCTGGTGGATGTTAAAGACCTTGCGCTCCACCTTCCATTTGAGGATGCCCCACAGATGCTCAATAGGGTTTAGGTCTGGAGACGTGTTTGGCCAGTCCATCACCTTTACCCTCCGCTTCTTTGGCAAGGCAGTGGTCATCTTAGAGGTGTGTTTGGGGTCGTTATCATGTTGGAATAATGCCCTGCGGTCTTCAAAGGGAGGGGATCATGCTCTGCTTCAGTAAGTCACAGTACATGTTGGCATTCATGGTTCCCTCAATGAACTGTAGCTCCCCAGTGCCGCCAGCACTCATGCAGCCCCAGACCATGACACTTCCACCTCCATGCTTGACTGTAGGCAAGACACACTTGTCTTTTCACTCCTCACCTGGTTGCCGCCACACATGCTTGACACCATCTGAACCAAGTAAGTTTATCTTGGTCTCATCAGACCACAGGACATGGTTGCAGTAATCCATGTCCTTAGTCTGCTTGTCTTCAGCAAACTGTTTGCGGGCTTTCTTGTGCATCATCTTTAGAAGAGGCTTCCTTCTGGGTCGACAGCCATGTAGACCAATTTGATGCAGTGTGTGGCGTATGGTCTGAGCACTGACAGGCTGACCCCCCACCCCATCTACCTCTGCAGACAACCTCTGGATATGACGCTGAGCATGTGCACTCAGCTTCTTTGATCGACCATGGCGAGGCGCTGTTCTGAGTGGATCCTGTCCTGTTAAACCGCTATATGGTCTTGGACACCATGCAGCAGCTCAGTTTCAGGGTCTAGGCAATCCTCTTATAGCCTAGGCCATCTTTATGAAGAGCAACAATTCTTTTTTTCAGATCCTCAGAGAATTCTTTGCCATGAGGTGCCATGTTGAACTGCCAGTGACCAGTAGGAGAGAGCGAGAGCGATAACACCAAATTTAACACATCTGCTCCCCATTCACACCTGAGACCTTGTAACACTAATGAGTCACCTGACACCAGGGAGGGAAAATGGCTAATTGGGCTCAATTTGGACATTTTCACTTAGGTGTGTACTCACTTTTGTTGCCAGCGGTTTAGACATTAATGGCTGTGTGTTGAGTTATTTAGAGGGGACAGTAAATTTACACTGTTATACAAGCTGGGCACTCACTACTTTACATTGTAGCAAAGTGTCATTTCTTCAGTGTTGTCACATGAAAAGATAGAATAAAATATTTACAAAAATGTGAGGGGTGTACTCACTTTTGTAAGATACTGTATATATATATATATATATATATATATATATATACTGTTTTATATGTGAGCTGACTGAAGCTCACTCTCTATGAGAGCCTGCTGTTGGGAGAAATAACACTTAAACAAGGTACAAAGACTGCCTTTTTGTGTTGGGGAACCCATTAGGAACTATAATAAATAAAAAGGAAGAAAGGCACCAGGTCTTCTTCCTTTTTACATGTTCTGAGGGTCCCTACCTTAACCACTTCAATACCAGGCACTTAGAACACTTCCCGCCCAGACCAATTTTTACCTTTCAGTGCTGTTGCGATTTGAATGAGAAATGCGCGGTCGTGCAACGTTGTACCCAAACTTTTATCAAATTGTTCCCACAAACAGAACTTTCTTTTGGTGGTATTTGATCACTGCTGCAGTTTTAATTTTTTGCGCTATAAATAAAAAAACATTTTTCTTTGTTTCTGTCACAAAACTTTGTATAAAGTACATTTTCTCCTTCACTGACGGGCACTGATGTGGCTACACTGATGGGCACTGATGAGGCTAGACTGACAGGCACTGAGGAGGCAGTACAGATTGGCACTGATGAGGTGGCACTGATAAGGTTGCACTGATGATGGGGCGCATATGCCGCACTGATGGGCGGCACTGATAAGCAACACTGACGGGGACTGATATGTGGTACTGATATGCGGCACACTCATAGGCGGCACTGATAGGTGGCACTGGGCACTGATGGGCACTGATATGTGGCACTGCTGGGCACTGATAGGTGGCACTTTTAGGTGGCACAGGTGGGCACTGATATGTTGTACATACAGCACTGTTAGGGATGGCACTGGCAGGCATCATATATGGGCACAGTGCCATCCCTACAGTGCACTATATTGCCCTTACCTGGTGGTCTAGTAGGAGCTCCCTGGTGGTTCTGGGCGGCCTCCATGTTCCCTCCCTGGTGGTCCTGGGTGGCCTCCTTGCGTTGTCCAGGGGGGGGGGGCTCCCTGGTGGTCCTGGGCAGGCTCCCTGGGGGTCCAGTGGGGTGATCCTGAGGGGGGCTGCACTGATAAACGCTCAGCCCCCCCGTCATGCGAGCAGCCGATCGGCTCTCCGCTGCTCAGGTCTGCAGACCTGAGCAGAGGAAAAGCCGATAAACGGCTCTTCCTATTTACACTGTGATCGGCCATGATTGGTCACGGCTGATCACATGGTAAAAGGTTTCCACAGAAGCCTTTTACCTCGGTCTGTAATGCGGCACCACCGGGGCGCGCGATCGCTGATTATCCTGAGGACGTCAATAGGCGTCCAGTCAGGATAATGTACCCCTCGCCCGGCCGTCATTTGTCAATAGGCCGGGCGGGAAGTGGTTAAGGAGCTGCCGGCCAGAGGTGATTCTACTCACAACATTTGGATCCCCCCCCCCCTTTTCATGGATTGCCTTTTCTGCTCAACTTTAGGAACTATAAGTTCCAATTGGACTCAAATGAATTTTTTAGCCTCATCCCTTTGTGTTGTCATCCCCTCACCCTGCATCCTACTCACATGTTGCCATTGATGGTCAATTGTTTACAGTTTTAGTATTAATGTTTTATCTATCTAGTATATTTTAATCTATTTTAATTTATCTTCTCATTGTGCAATATTCCTGAATTAATGAGCGCACTGGCCCACTGGTTAATTAACCATTTTTTTTATTGCTAGGAGCTGTAATAAGTTTAGTTAGGGACTCAGGTGAGCAGATGTTTTCTTTCACAAAAACATAGAATTACCTGGTGTCTGAAACTCAAGTGCACCACATCCCTTCAAATAAATTTGAAATGTATTTAGAAAGGAAAGGGATTTTCAAAAGTGCTATACAAACTATTTTGTAACTGAATTTTATTGAAACATTTTCTTTCCATATAAATCTGCAGCTACTGTAATTTTTTGAACCACTTGATTCCCCTGGCCTTTTCCCCTTGAGTCTAAAAGTGTTTTTTTTCCAATAGAGAAATATGTATAAGGATCAGTTCCTGAGCTTAGTTATTGAAAAACAGCAGTTCCAGCTCTAAAGCTGGTTCACATTTATGCGAATTGGATGCGGCTTACACCACATCCAATTCGCAAGACACATTGTTTTTAATGTGTCAGGTTCACATAGATGTGGTGCATTCGCAGTCTGCATTGCACAGAAAACGTGTGCATTTTCTGTGCAATGCGGTGTGAGTTCCCAGCATTCTTTTCAATAGGAGCGCATCTGATCTGCAGATGTGCTATGCATTGAATAGCGATTTTACAGGGATCTTTCACCTCCTCACTTCTTTTTTTATATATATTTTTTTGGATTTGTATTTTAGCAAGAAGTAAGAAATATTGGGGTTTTTTTGCAAGATTGTTGCTCTTTTTTGTTTATAGCCGTGATCAGAAATGACGCAGAGGTGATCAAATACCACCAAAAGAAAGGGGCTGAAGTGGTTAAAGAGTCATTGTAATCATTTGTTGAAGATTTTTCTTTTGTTTCACTTTGCCTCATTCCAATCAAAAAAAAAAAAAAACAAGTTTTTGATTCGGACGATTCTATCGGTAAATGCAAAGAAATACCGAATACTAATCCCGAATGGAAATTGAATCAATCAACCAAATTTAATGAAACGAAATAACTAGACTAACGAACCTAAATTCAACAAAATGAAAGAGAAAGAGCACAATAATTAATATATGTGTGTATATATATATATATATATATATATATATATATATATATATATATGTAATTTCTTTATTTTTCAATAAAAAAAGTATGGTTCACAATCAAAGTAGAAAACATAAACATATGATATGATCAAGTAACAGAAGAAGAAAAAGGTCACATAAACAGACGTACAAGTTGACCAGCCCAGCTATACGCAGTCCAGATGAGCACATAACAGTTCCAAAATCTGTTGATAGTGGGTGAAGCTGGGAGAACTTACAAGTAATTAAAAGGGAGACCCTTGTATAAGAACATAAGTATCAAACTGTGCTACATAATGAGGCTCGTACAATATCGGGATACAAGTATCCTGATGGTCAATTGGATCAGGGATGCAATATTGAGTTGGGAACAATATGGACAGGATACATACAACATTCAAAAGAAGATTGCCCACAATTGAACCAGGTGCCCAAGGAATGAGGGGGTTCAGGCTGAGAGGGAGGGAAGGGGGGATTGGAGGGGTGGGTAACCCAAGTGTGGGAAGAGAACAAAGTCGGGTGAAGGAAAGAGGGAGTAGAACAGACAGCAGACAGTTAATGCCTCTCACCCAGGTGAGTAGGACTAAATCCCGAAGGGTCAGCCAGGTTGCGAGATCTCCCGGAGATATGCGTCAGTATAAAGAAAATGGTGCCAGGGTCTCCAGGCCTCACAAAAGATCTCCTCCTGGTTGTGCAAGGCAGCAGTGAGATCTTCCAAATCTCTTAGTTTGTTAACTTTAGAAAACCAGAGGGCTTTGAATGGTGGGTTCTCCGATCTCCAACAGAGGGGGATGCACGCCTTAGCCGCATTCAGTAACTGGACAGTAAGGGAGGTCTTGTATTTTTTAATTGGTCATGCAGAAAGATGGAGCAGGCAAGCTGCGGGGTTCCACTCCAGGTTGACATTTGACAGGTGCTTGATCATGCAGCTCACCTCTCGCCAGAGCGGCCCGAGTTAGTGACTGTCCCACAAAATATGCATCATTGTTCCCTCTGCATTGCCACATTGCCAACACTGACTAGGAACTTTCAGGAAGAAATGGTGCAGTGTTAGACATTCTGTACCATTGAGTCAGAATTTTGTAACAGGTCTCCTGGTTTCTGGTAGCTATGGAGGACTTCTGGGCAAAATGAAAGATCTTATCCTTCTGCGAATCAGTGAATTGGGTATTCAGTACTGATTTCCACCTAGAAAGGAATGGAGGGACAAAACCTTCTGCCGTTCTAAGCTTCTAAGCAATACGGTACAGATTGTCGAGAGACTATGGCAAATTCCCAGACGGCAAATGTTTTCCAATTCCGTGAGCTGTCAAGATGTGCCTGGCGTCCGTGAACACCTACGGAGAAAAGGACGCAACTGAAGATCGCTCCATGGAGACGCAACTCGCACATGGGGAGAGTTGGCCGTCCGGATCCACAAAGTCACAGAGATGGAGCCGTCTGCTCAGCGCCAGTCGCTGGATGTGAGGGTTTTGCAAACCAGGTGCAAAATCCGAATTGCCCAGTATCGGTACCATTGGGGAAGGTGAGGAATGACGGAAGGCGCCCCTGGCCACCAACAGTGTACTGCCCAGGGTGGGGTGAAATAATCAATATTTAACACATAGCCGGGAATCATCATTTATGCAAATATACTGTGCCTGCAAAATCAACTCACATGTCACGCTGATAGTACAGACGCAAGGATGGTGGTACTATGTTTGGCGCAAAGCAAGTGCCCATGGAAGTGTGGCTAAACTAGCGCTTGCTTTGCACTGAAAATATTGATTATTGTGCTGTTTCTCTTTTGGATAGACCAATATTCTTTGCTATCAAGACAAGGAGGTCCTGAGGCCCTTTATGGTACCTGCAAAGTCCACTAGTTTTTGTCTCTCTCCTGGATGGTGGTATAATGTTCAGCGCAAAGCTAATTTAGCCACATTTACATGGGCACTTGCTTTGCGCCAAACATAGTACCACCATCCTTGCGTTTGTACTCTCAGGGTGACAGGTAAGTTGATTTGGCAGGCACAGTATGTTTGGATAATGATGATTCCCTGCTATGTGTTAAATATTGATTATTGTGCTCTCTTTTGGATCGGTCAATATTCTTTGCTATGAAGGCAACAAGGTCCTGAGGTTAGATGCCAAACGCGTCGACCTTTTGGAGCATATAGCAAAGATCTACTATTTTAGTTCAATTATATGGCTTGTATCATCCAATTAGAGTACTCTTTTCATGTTTTTATAATGTTTTTTCATTGTATTCTATAATAAATACTTACTTTTTTATAATAATGTCTGACCGTCCCTTTCTGGTACCAGTAAAGTCTGCTAGTTTTTGTTTCTCTCTTGGTTATAATTGATTAATAAACTTGGCTACTAAAGAAATATAGGCAATGCAGCTTTCCTCAATAGACTACTTAGGTTTGCTCAGAAGGATAAACACAATCCCTTCCATTCAGGAACCAGTCTGAAAATGATATTGTGCAACAAACAGCAGTTTCTTCAGATACGAAAAATATAGAATTATGCAACAAAGTATGAGGGTTCTTCAAAATGTTTCAGCACTTTTTAAACTCTGTTAAAATATAAAAAAGTACGGACCCCTCGTATAATATAATCCTTTAAATATGCAGTCCTAAGGGTAGCCAATGTACTCTCTATGTTAGGTAAATACTTGGGTGCTCACCCACAAAGAAATGTCAATACAAATCCACTTGCACTCATGGGTCTTGCAGTGGAGATAAATCAAAGCAGCAGAATTGTATTGTCAACATTTAGATGGAGTTCAATCTGTCTTTTTGAAGATCCTTGCAGCGTACATTAATCATCCGAAGATGATTTTTTTTTCCCAATAAAATTGGAATTACACCTCAACCTTTTAATGTTGAATAGCTATTGTTTCAATGTTGCAATATGCCTATCATTGTTGCAGACCATTTGCATCCCTTGTAGGTTGGCGTACCTATAAAATAGCCAGTAGTTGGTAAAGTAACCAGTACTTGAGTAACTATAAAGTAACCAACATGTGTACTTTTAAATATCCATACAAAATGTAGCTCAGTCTGACAGTGTTATGTAATTTATGGAGCATAGCTCAAATTCAAAGACCATGCTTCTGTAGGTAATGATAACATTTTTTTTCAGAAATGTTTAACTTTTCTCCTTCTCACTTCTTCAAAGTGTCCAGAAACCATTCAGAAAGGCAGTGAGAAAGAAGTTAATATTTGCAATAACAATCATTTAAAAATCCAATGTTTCGGTCACAGCTGGGTCCATGAAGTGGAGCTTAAGTGAAAATTCTGGGAACATTCCAACTTTAATGCCAACTCTTCTGGAAAGAAAATCAATTGACCGCTAAACAAAAGTTGTGGTAGACTTCAAAGGCCTAATGTTACTTTCAGTAATCAAAGCTCTGGTCTCACCAACAGTGTCGGAATGTGAGATGAAAGTGCTTCGGCAGGTTTGTGAGTTCAAAGCACAGAACAAAATCCATTATCTCAGAGCAAGTGGGATGTACGACAACATGAAAGTAACTGTTGTTAACTTTCCCCCTATTAGTGCACTTTTTGGTATTAACAGTGTCTCATTTCATCAGGCATACATATTAAGAAAACACAGAATTGCTTTTTTTATACTATATTATTTGCAATAAAATACTCAGTGATATACTAAAATATATTTTATGTTGCATGTATATAGAATATCATTCATACACACGGTATATAGCCACGGGGGATAAAACATTATTAGCTATATTAATAAAAACAATTGTAGCAGTAGGGGTAGTAGTCATTGTAATAGTATTATTATACAGTATACCCTGTAAAAAAATATGTACAGTATATATATATATATATATATATATATATACAGTATATGCTGCTTCATATGTGAGCTGACTGAGGCTTACTCTCAATTAGAATGGTTCGGCCCGAGCATGAGCATGAGTTCAGGCTGAACATTGGCTGTTTGCCCATTTGATGAACACACCCAAATTATCGGGTGTTCGACCGTTTATTCAGCCCGTTGAATGACCACAATGCTGTGCGGCTGCACAGTGCATTGGAAGCCCTGGTTGGCCGAGGCAATGAAAGCTTTGCCCAATCAGGGCATAGAGAAATGTCAGAGCCATGATTGGAGAAAGTAATGATGACTTTATCCAATCATGGCTCATTGCTCTTAGTCCTGTTCCACACTGTAAAAATATTCTCTCCATAGCGGCCATTTACAATGTGATATTGGCATGTAGAGAGATAGATCAACGCTCTGTTCAGTGCTACTAGACAGTTAGTGTGCTATAGTGTGCTATTGTGATTCTATTGTCAGTGTACAATATCAGTTTAGTGTGAATCTAGGGATAGTTCAGTCAGTGTGAGTGTAATGTGACCATTCATTTTTACTTTAGTGTCAGTTTAATTTGTCAGGGCAGGTATTTTGCATCACATAGAAAAAGAAAAAAAAACAGAAATCTCCTGCGCTCGGATTCATCAACCAAGTGTCATGTCATGTAGCAGAGGACATAGAATGTAATTGGAAGTCTCTATGGACGTAACGATCACTTAACACTTAATGGTCTTGCTGCCCTCCTCAGGATCATGGGCATCCAAAGGTACTAAAGAGAAAACACAAGAGAGGGGTGCGCCCTCCTAGTGCAATACCATTAAAATGTTTATTAAAAGTAATAGGATAAAATACATATACTCACAAACGGAGCAATTGAAAGACATCAAGTGGTAAATGTGCCTCCATGGGACTTAACGATCACCACCTCAGCAGAGGGACCGGACGATGTCCGTGTGGCCAGGCTGATGCTTTTCCAGGGCTCTGAGGCTCTGATGAAGAGGGTTCTCCCTGGAAACACGTCAGCCTGGCCACACGAACATCGTCCGGTCCCTCTGCTGAGGTGGTGAACGTTAAGTAGTATACATACAGAGGGGAGCCGCTCCAGGTGAGAGTGATAACTCCAGAGCACTGTGTGCACGTCCGGTTCGTGAGCCGATGTGTATGAAGTCCAAATAAGCAATGTTGACAGCACCACAGGAAAGTCTGGACAATGATCATTTATTGTAAAAAAAACAGCATAAAGTGACAGTTTACATCAAAGTCCACAAGGAATGCATGGAAAGGCACCAGTGATAGATTGACGCGTTTCACAGGAAATTACACCCGCTTAGTCATAATCTTAGATTAATTTCCTGTGAAACGCGTCAATCTATCACTGGTGCCTTTCCATGCATTCCTTGTGGACTTTTATGTAAACTGTCACTTTATGCTCGTTTTTTTACAATAAATGATCATTCTCCAGACTTTCCTGTGGTGCTGTCAACATTGCTTATTTGGTGATCGTTAAGTACCATTGAGGCACATTCACCAATAGAGTTGAGCGAACCTCTGGAAGTTCGGGTTCTGCTGGTCCGTCCGAACTTCGGGACAAAGTCCGGGTCCGGGTCCGGACGGAACCCGAAAGATCGCACGGACAACGAACCCCATTGAAATCAATGGGGACCCGAACTTTTAGGCCCAAAAATGGCTGTAACAAAGTCCTGGAAAGACCTAGAGGGCTGCAAAAGGAAGTAAAATGGGGGTAAGGGTAGGGCAAGTGCCCTACAAAAAAATGGGGACAGGGAAATAACTTTAAATATTTTTAAAAAAATAAAAACATAAAAAAAGCAAAAATGGAGGTGAATGTGGATCATCTTCAAACTGTGTCTGAAAAGTATTAATTAACGGTAGAAGCCATATAACTGTTCTAAAATCATCTTCAAACTAGGGCAAGTGCCCTACAAATAAATGGGGATAGGGCAAATAAATTAAAATCAAGTAAAAAAACGGGAAGGGGGGTGGATGTGGAGTAGGAGCCTAGAGGTTGACTAGGCCGTGACCGTGGCAGTGTAAGTGGAAGTGGCGGTGGTAGAGGAGTAGGAGGAGGTAGCCAACATGGTTTTTTTTTTGTATTGAGGCCTATTCAAAAAAAGAAGTATATGAA
>BLSH010300508.1:32344-51119 GCA_018402905.1 Glandirana rugosa | reverse complement strand
GAGGCTTGCGAATGTCGTTTACCTTGTAAAAATAGGAAACTTCTTAATGTTTTATTTATATTATAAAGGGGTAGTCTTATATGGTTGTTAAGGTCTTAGTTCCTAAAAAAAAGTCCGTGTGATGAGTGAATTAGAGGAGGGGGGAATAAGGAACAAACTTGTTTATTCGTAATTTAGAGGATCTCTATTTCCTCGCGAAAGAGACTAAGTGTTTAGGGAGTAACTTAGATACTGTGTCCTATTTTGTTTTAGGTACTGATTTACCCTTTGACTAGATGTAGTGAGAAAGAGAGGACTTCTAATGAAAACAAGTCAGAAGAGCTGTCTCCAGAAATCCTAGAAATGAACCATCATTACTAGAACCAATATGATTCCCTAACTTGTTATCATTAGTGCAGTCTGTTTCTGAGAAGACTGAACAAAAGTAATCTTCAGGAGAGAAAGAGTGATGTAGATCAGTTTCCCATTTAGTCATGGATTTTGTTTTATCCTGTGTCATAGATTCAATGAGGGATTTGTGAATCAGAGAAAGCGCTCCTTTATCTCTAGGAGATTTAATGCTTATTTGTTCAAACAAGGAATAAGGGGGGAGGAGATTAAGTGAGTAGTGTGCCTGAAAAAAAATCCTTGATTCTGGAATTGTTGGTATATTCTGATGGGGAAATATTATATTTATTTTGTAATTCTTCAAAGGATAAAAATGTTCCATTTGCTGTAAGCGTTCGGAGTAGGTGGAGACCAAGACAGTGCCAAAGATTGAGTCTAGGACGCTCTCCGGGCGCCAAAGCAAACCGAGGATCCTCTAAGAATGATGACAATGGTGGCGTGGGAGATATCATTTTAAAAGTGTCCTTATAGCGTGTCCAAATTTGCAAAAGGTGGGCTACTATACTGTTTCTAGAGATGAAAAATCTAGGGGACAATGTGTTGACCCATGGTATACCCTGAATGTGATACGGGTAAATTGAAGCTGACTCGAAAGTGAGCCAAGGGATGGCACCGTGATTATAGTACTATTGAGCCAGATGGTTAAATCTTGCTGCAAGGAAATTGAGCTTTTATTTTTAGAACTTGCATAATGCTTTTCCAATTTTTTTCTGAACAGCAGACACATTTCATATAATTCAAATCTAGTGTTATATATACATTTCAATTTACATCCTCTTGCCAATTTTTTAGTCTCATTTGTTTTAGACTTGCAACATACTAGCATAAGTTGTGTTGTGCAAAATAGCCAAATCATGTTGTATAAACTTTAATATATAATATAATTTAAACCAGTTGTACTTTAAAATAATGTTACATACTTGGATACTAAGTAGCAATAGCTCAAAGATAAAATTACTTATTTTCATGACTGAGACTACTTTTTAATCTCTTGCTTTTGCAGGCTTCCATGACATTATGGGAGCTGAGCGTTTTCTTTGTCACACTGGTGGGGAATGAGACAGGTACACACAAGTGGAAAATTGGAGCTGCCTCTAGTAGAGATGACTAAACCTATAAACATCTGTTGACAATTCACCCTGCAATCTATTTCATGAAAGGATTTTAATGAGTTTACTGTTTTTGCTATGATGCACCTAAAGCTGGCATGACTTAGCTAAAGTGGACATGGCTCGATATGCATGGCTAAACCAATGTTGTTTAGTCATAATAACTTGGCAAAAAAAAGCCAATTTTCATTAACATTATGAAAACCAAAACTATATGTTTAGAAATGTAGCTAGGCTAATGTATTCAAATATATACATGTTCAAAACATGCAACAAATAAGTCTCCACCACTGTGGAACAATTCATTTCCAAAGTTCACAATAGAAGCGATGAAATTGTCTAAGTTGAGGCTTAACCTGGCCATACTTTAAAGCAAAGTTCCAGGCAAAAACTGAACTCCTTTTAAAACATAAGCACACCCCACCCCCCCTCGTTTTTGGATTTTTTTTATACCTTTTTGGTATGTTTTCTTTGGGACTTCGTATGATGTGCAGGCAGTCCCTGGGTTACAAACAAGATAGGGACCGTAGATTTGTTCTTAAGTTGAATTTGTTTGTAAGTTGCAACAGGTACATTTTTTAAGTGTAGCTTCAGGCAAAAAAACTATTTTTAAGCTTTTTGGATAGCATAGGGGATTTCACCTCATTTCCTGTCCCAATGATAATTGGATTTTGAAAATTTTCGGTTGTTGTGGAAACAAACTTTGGTGATAAAGCATCAGTGGAGACACCATTTTCCCATAATAACTCTTACAGGAGTGAATTTCCCTTCCTAGGGGTAGATTTCCTCTCACTTCCTGTTGTCTCCTTCTGTTTGTAAGTAGGAGTCATTTGTAAGTCAGATGTTTGTAACTAGGGGACCGCCTGTACCTCACTTCCGCGGTTTTTATTCTGCCCTCCTCCTACCCCCCGTTGCCTTCTGGGACCTGAAGACAACGGAACCATTCAGAAAGCACCGCATGGCTCCTGCATGCGCAGTACGAAACAGGCTTTGCTTCCTGTCTCCCTTAATAAGGATGCCAGCGCTTGCACCTGGAGCCAATGGGCGGGTCAGTTTCGGGTGCAGACATCGCAGGCTCTCTGGGCAGGTAAGTGCCCTTATATTAAAAGTCAGCAGCTACAGTATTTGTAGCTGCTGACTTTTATTATTTTTCTCACCCAGGCTGGAACTCCGCCTTAATAATTTTTTCTTTGTTCAACCATAGTGTTGAATGACAAAAAACAAATGATCCAATTCCTCCATGCATGCATTCGAGGTGGATGGGGGAATCACTCCCATTGTGCTATTGTGTTCTGACAGCAAGGAGACTTCCCTCCCATAAGAACACAATGGTCAGTGTGGCCAGCTATAGCTGGTGGCGCTGATTGTTCAGGTAAAAACCAACAGGATGTGTCAAGTACTGGGTAGGTGAGCCAGACATGAAGTGGAAGGTCTCTAGTACAGCTCTGGCTCAGGGGCCACTGATAGTGGAACAGTAGCCATGAGTGCATGGCGAGGTATGAGCGTCCATGATCAGTCCAGAAGTCTGCGCTGGTAGTAGACAGTACTTCACTGGGAGAGTGCCAGGAAACAGGAGCAGCTGTCAGCAAGCAGATGTAACAGGGAAGACAGGCCAGTGACTGACAGGCTGGCACAGTGCTTGACTGGCATCAGGCTGTGGATGAATGGCAGGAAGCAGAAGCCAGATGAGAGTGTGGTGTACTGAAGGAGCTTTAGCAGGCTGGATGAGCAGGATGCAAGGTCAGACAAGTCAGGTCAGTAACAGACAGGCAGATCAGGCATAAACAGCAAGCAGAAGAGTAGTCGGGTCACAGGCCAGTGTCAGCAAATGGAGAAGCCAAGGTCAGGGTGGGTAGCTGAGAAGCGTGGTAAGGAGCAAGCTGGGTCAAGATTAGAGGTCAGGTACAGGAATCAGGAACAAGCACACAGAATGCTGTAGACCAAACAGCAATGAGCCAGTGCTATTGCCCTGTTTAAAGAAACCATTTGGCCCCAGTATTGCTAACAGGTGCACGCCTGGGCTTGCGCGTGCATGTGCACGTGTCTGTGCATATCTGTCTGGCCAGTTGCCAGCCTACGTATGCATCTGGGCACTCCATCTGCACTACGGGCAAGCTTTCCAGGACAGGCTGGTTGTAAAGGACTCGATTCCTAGATTAAGTTCTGTACAACCAGCCTGCCTATACATGGATCGAAATTTGGCTGGTTCAGCAAGGACTGGCTTTAGCTCTTTGTTCCCTACCCTTACATGTGCATCTGCTCTGTTTTTACATTAAAGAGTAGAAGGCCATCAGGCTGTCAAGTCAATTCTGAGAGGGGGAACTGAGATACAGAGAGAAACTGCTGCAAATTTTGAGGATGAATTATTCCACTGGGTTTGCAGCTACAGAGGTCAGTGGGGGCTTATTGACTGGCCACAGGCCTACTTTAACTTTTTCAAGGATTGAGTTGGTGACAACACTAACATGTAAACAGACCAACATTTGCTAAAGCAGCTGAAGGTTTGCTTACATCTTCACACTACACCCTTTTTTGTGGAATGGGTTCAAGTAGCTTTCTCCTTTGCTTAAATCCCCACCCTCCTCCCTCCCTAGCATAATGGGTCCTAGGAAAACCTGTCCTTTGGTACTCATCATGACAGTACCAATATGCAAGTGTCAGGATGGAGTGCAGCAGGAGAGTGATGGGAGACCAGTTGACATCCATTTGCTGACCTCCCCTGTAAAGAATAAACTCAGAAGCAATCAGCTCTGATCACTTCTGGGTTCAACACTGTAATTCTCCAGCCTCCATGCTCCTCCTTACACTAAGAAATAAAAACATTTTACTGACTAACGAAGATGGGAGCACTACAGGAAGCACAAATCCCTTGCCAGGTTAGGTATTTCAACTGTGAATTTATCTGCTTGCCTAGATCTCCTTTTTAATAAGGCAATAGGAACTATACGAGTATATACTATTAATAACCATTGCCCTCAAATTGTTTTTGTAGCCAAAAGAATGTCCATGTGATATCTTCAGAAAGAGACAGCCTTTTATCCCTCGATGGTACATACAGTAACTCAAGTTTATTTGCACGCTGCATTAAATGACATGTATATGGCTCTCCTAGCGTATTATGTATGTTCTACTGATCCCACAAATCGTGCAGATGGATGATTTTTGCAGATAAGGTAATGGCAGGTTGCTTAAAGAAACAATTGCTTTGTTCCCTCAGCAAAATCTGACTTTTTTTTTCATCTTAAGCTGGAATGTTTATTTTCATGCAATATTTCAGTTTTATTGAGGTTGTTGTAATTCAGACCATAGAAGAAATAAAATGGAAAATACTAGAAAATATGAAATAAAGCAATTCTTCTAATAATCACATTGAGAGAAAATATATACTGTAATTGTATTGTCATATATTTAAAAAAATTACATTTGCATTTCTTAATTCCCAAGGTTAACTTTACAACTCCATGAATGTTAACTATGGGCTTTGTAGTTCTTTTCTGTAAGAGCTGTAAAACATTTAGAATAGCCTTGCACAGCAAATGCTTCTAAATCTGTAAAGCAGTGTTTTTTGTTTTGCGGCGCACCAAAAAGATCTAAAAATGTTCACGGCACACCTGAAAATATTTAACAACTTTCGTGGTGAAGAACTTATTTATTTTTACATATACAGTATATTTCATTTTACTTTTGCTTGCTTCCTTGCTTTTCATTTAACAGTTTCTCTTTCAGAGTTCCAGACTTGATTAACTATATCTCTATCGCTAGACAATAAACAAACTTTATTCATAAGCATCAAAGTTGGCATGGAAAGGTCTCTATTTATTATAATATAATTAGAGCAATCGAGTTCTCCCGAGATCTCGCACAAGTCTCGCATTGCGAAAGGAACCAATGAATGAGAGACTGACGGAGATTGCGTTTTTATATATGTTACTTTTTTAACTTTTACGGCATTGATTTACCATTTCATTTTTTGATATGTTCAAGGTTTCAAAGTGCTAGCAATTTTAAATATTTTTCAAAACTCCCACGGCACTCCTGCAAATCTCACGCGGCGCACTAGTGTGCCACGCCACACAGTTTGAGAATCACTGCTGTATAGGATTTAATATTTTTTAGAGATATATAACAGATAACTTACTAATAAATAATACTAAGCTGATCCAACAAAAATAAAGAACCTAATCAAAAGAAACAATTGTAATCTTTAAACATAACTGTGAAATAATAATAATTATTATTGTTGTTATTATTATTATTAGGCTATCATTACAATATTATTATTATTATTTGTAATAATATTAAAGATAATAATAATAATAATAATAATAATTGTTACGGGACTACAGCTGTATTCCATTTTATGATTTTTATCATAGAATAATAATACATTTCTTGAATCTCGAAGTCAAATGTCACTAAATACTACTAAGTCTACCATTACAATTAGAATAAATAAAACCTTCACAGACATTATTTTGCATTGTAGTCATTATTTTTATTATAAAAACAAATTAAATTTAATTAAAACAAAGTAGAA
Source organism: Glandirana rugosa (assembly GCA_018402905.1). Lineage (NCBI taxonomy): Eukaryota > Metazoa > Chordata > Amphibia > Anura > Ranidae > Glandirana > Glandirana rugosa. Next base: position 45,086 of record BLSH010300508.1, on the reverse strand, counting down.
CGCCATTCAAAATGAATAATGTACAAATGAGCCAATGCTGCAATATTTAAGATTTAAAGAGAGCTTGCCTTTGTTATCTGCCATTGGTGCCCTCGGTTTGATGACCAGCATCCTTCAACCCACTTTCTTTGAGCCCAGGTTGCCCTGGATCCACCATGCCTGTTACAGGACAGCGAAAGGAGAAGCTTCTTTCCCCTCCTCTCAGCATTCCCCTTAATGGCACATACATTTTTTAATCACAATCATTTTTATTGCGTTTTGTAACAGTACAGAAGTACAAGAAAAGAAAAGTTTTGAGCACACATGTTTACACATACATTTACATCAAAAAAAGTAATAGAAGGTTTACAAAGATTTGATCGGTGTTGATCCTTGACTATGAGCAATCAATTATTCACGGGTTTTCAATTGTGTTTGTCGATATTAACCAGTTTTTGTCAAATTTAGCACAGGATAGGGAGTTGATTGCTAGTAGGAGCTCCAAGGTGTGGTTTTCTCTATTTTTTTTTTTTTTTTGCATAAACAATTTATTGAGTATTTTATAAAATGCACAAGCAAAGATTTTCACACAGAAGTACGCATACAATTTTAGTCCAGGTACAAAATATTACAACAAGTGTAGAGCGAAAAGACATAACACCCACATGCCCAAGTCCCTCGGTCAACTTCTTACAACATATGGTTATGTGGGTCTCTCAACCTCCACTGTCTTACCCGCTTGTTCTGGTTTCGTATAGTTGCCCTTACCTACCAAAATTAAGATAATATAAGGTGAAGCAAAAGACGAATGCAAAAAAGAGGGAAGGAAAAGAGAAAAAAAAAGGGGGGGAGGGACTGAAAAGGGAAGAGAGGGGAGGGGGTGAGAGAGAGGGAAGAGGGGTACGCCACAGAGGGGGTGGGGCGACCACCGACAACCCTCTCTGCCTACTGTCATCCTCCCTGACCCCGTGACTAGGGTCCAGGCTGGCCAAGCCTGCAAATCTGGTGAGGGGCTGAACAGTCCCTAGATTATAATAAGGACTTATACTCTAGTGATTGTTTATGTTCACGCCATGGTGCCCATCTATAAGAGAAGGGAATAAGATCGTCTTGGGATATATGGATCAGTTCCTCCATGGATTCTATATGGTTCAGACGATTGGCTCATTCCCTTAGAGAGGGTATAGATAGTGACCTCCAATGTTTTGGCACACACATACGTGCTGCGTTGACCATGTGCATGGGTAATGATTTGAAGTACAATTTTTTTGGGATTTTAGAAAGATGCAAAAGAAATTGCGCAGGTGTGAATTCCAATTGGGTTGCTGTCACTCTCAGGATCATGTCATGTACCAACTTCCAATAAGGCTGGATCAGGGGGCAGTGCCACCAGATATGTAGAAACATTCCCCTATCTGTCCCACATCTCCAGCATTTCTCTGAGATGGAAGGCATGAATTTGTGGATCACATCAGGGGTTTTATACCATCTCGTTAGCAGCTTATACCCATTTTCTTGGGTGTTGACATTTAACGAGCCTTTGTGCAGATACAAGTGTATTTGATCCCAGTTACTCTCGGTAATTTCTATGTCCAGGGACCGCTCCCAGAAGGCCCTCTCTGCTTTCAGGAGGGTACGTACGTTCCCAAACAGCGCGGAGTATATAGCTGATATGACATGACTCTGGGGGGCTGTACTTGAATGCAGCGCTTCAAAAACCGTAAGAGGTCTTGTCAGCATGTCCCTGTGAATGGATTTGTCTAGAAAGTGCTTTATTTGGGTATAGATCCATGTGAGGAATGTGGATGTATTTGAAATTGAAGCAAGATCTGATTGGCGCCTAAACCTCCCCCCTAGAAAGAATTGTTTGGCTTGCATCGCCGCATAAGGCCACTCCATTTTCAAAAAGGATTTGGACATACCTGGTGGAAACATTGGATTGCCCCTAAGAGGGGTTAAAAGGCAGATGTTCCCCGTTACGTTATATGTTTTGCATGCCCTCCGAAACACTTGTAAGGTATTACCAATTAAAGGATGTTCCGCCACCGAGGGTGGGGTATCCTTCTGAGGGAACCAGGGAACAATTCCAAGATCAACACCGGCAATACAATGCTCCAAGGCAACCCACCCCTTGTGATGAAAATGTATTTTCCAATCTAAAATTCGGGACAGGTGGATTGCGTAGTAATAGCGCTGTATATCTGGTAAACCTATTCCTCCATCTAATTTAGGAGCTACTAGTTTGTGCCATCCTAAACGGGCCGGTTTGTCTCCCCACAGAAATGATCTACATATTTTTTTGTATGTCGAGAAGAAGGAAGGTGGTAGGAGGATAGGAAGCATTTGCATTTTGTACAGTAGTCATGGGAGGACATTCATTTTTATGAGGGAGGCCCGACCGAACCAAGAAATGGTCGAAGTGTTCCACCTTTTGAGGTCCTGCTGTATATTCTGTAACTCCATTAGGAAGTTCCTCTTATAGAGCTCCTCAAACTTGCTTATGAGCTGTATACCCAGGTAAGTAATGGCCTCTGCCTTCCACTGGAAGGGGAAGTTAGCCTGACATTGTTGCACCATGCTCGTTGACAAAGAGACGTTCAGAGCAAAGGATTTTGAGTAGTTGATCTGTAAATTAGAAATGGATTTGAATTTTTCAAGCACCAATATGACGTTGGGTAGGGACACTAACGGGGTTGAGAGAAATAGCAAGATGTCATCTGCGAAGGCCGCAATTTTAAATTCTTTGTCTTTAATGTGAACTCCACTAATAGCAGGATTAGTCTGAATACATCTCAGAAGGGGTTCTAGGGTCAAGATATAGAGGAGTGAGGACAACGGGCACCCCTGTCTCGTCCCATTATGGATGGAGAAGGCGTCCGACAGGTAACCATTGACTTTGACCCTAGCCGTGGGTCTGGCATAGAGGGCCCCTATGTAAGCACGCATGCTGTCGCCTAGGCCCACAGCTTTCAGGACTTCCTCCATGTAGTCCCAAGCAACCCTGTCGAACGCCTTCTCCGCGTCCATAGCCAGGAAAAAGCCCTCCCTTTTATTCTAGACGAGCCAGCGGTGTATTCCAGCACCTTAGTCGTGTTGTCCCTAGCTTCCCTACCAGGGACAAAACCCACTTGGTCCAAACCTATCCACTTTGGGATGTGTTGACTTAGTCTGGTGGCCAGTATCTTGGAGAAAAGTTTGACGTCAACATTAAGTAGCGAAATTGGCCTGTAGTTAGCTACTCTATCAGGATCTTTGTTTTCCTTGGGGAGTACTGCAATGTAGGCTTCTAACAGAGAGGTTGAAGAATGAGAGGTGTGTGCTAACAAGTTGAATGCTTTGAGGAAACCTGGGGCCAAGATGTCTGCAAAACTCTTGTAGTATAAGGACGGAAACCCATCCGGTCCTGGACTTTTGCCAGGCTTTGTATTTTTCAACGCTTCCTCCCATTCTTTCATCGAAATTGGTTTCTCTAGTTCTAGTCTGTCTGTTACTGAGAGTGGTTTGGGGCTGTGTTGGGTTAAGAATTCCTTAATTGCCATTTTGCGTGCCTTGTCCTACTCCTCACCCACCAATCCCCCCCTGATATTATATAGCTTGGCATAAAAGTCTTGAAATTGTTTGGCTATGTTGTCGGTCCTGGCATGTTGTAGGCCTGCGGAATCTGTAATACGATGGACTGTGTGTGCTAAGTTTCTGTTTTGGGTGAACCTCGCTAGAAGTTTCCCGGGTTTGTTGACTTGCTCATAGAACAGTCTGTTGGTCCGGGCCTGTCTACGGTGCGCTCTATTTGTCAATTCTGTGAGGAGTAATGTTCTAGTATCCGCTAGTTCTCTTGCTTTATCCTTTGCCAAGGAGCTGAGCTTCCAGGGTGGTTATCCTGTCCGATAGCTCCTTCAATGTTCTAACCCTTTCTTTTTTATTTCTGGCTGCCAGGGCCAACAAGTGGCCCCTAACCACACTTTTGTGGGCCTCCCATTGAGTCATCGGGGATGTGTCTGGGGTATCATATAATTGGAAATACTCCGCTATTGTCTTTTTAATCTCGGCCAAAACTCCTACGTCGGTAAGTAGAGAGGTGTCCATTCTCCACATCTTAGAGGAGAATTCTTTCTGGGGAACACTTAGGGTCATCGTGATTGGGTGGTGATCAGAGATCAACATATTCTCTATGGTAGCATTCTGAACGTATTGCAAGTCTGCTTGACTCACAAAGAGGTAATCTAACATTGAGTAAAGGTTATGTGGAGAGGAGAAGAACGTAAAGTCCTTGACCTGCGGATAGAGAGTTTGCCATGCGTCGTGGAGGGTCAGAGATGCTAGTTGAAGTTTAATCTGGCGTAGGGCCTTATACGGAAGTGCCGACGTACCATTCGATGTGTCAAGCAGAGGATTAAGAGCCACGTTCAGACCCCCCCCCCCCCCCGGAACAGGAGGCCCTTCTGAAAGGAAGCAAGTTTCAGCAATGCCTCCCTTATGAAGGGCACCTGTTTGATATTCGGACAATATATATTCGCCAGGGTGATATCCCTGTTTTTCCAGGTACCTCTAAGAAACAAATACCTGCCCTCTTTGTGTGAGACCTGGTCCGTAACCGTGAACTGACACGATCCTGAGAGTAGCACAGAGACTCCCTTAGTTTTTGAATCTGCACAGGTTGCGTGATATACTACGGGGAAGCGCTTATTCCCTATGCATGGGATTGCGTTCCTTTTAAAGTGAGTCTCTTGTAAAAAGACGATTTGCGCTCTATACCGGTGTGCTTCTGTCAAGACCATGTTTCGCTTCTCCGGGGTGTTTAAGCCCTTCGCCTTAAGTGAGCAAATTTTAAGGGAGGAGTTAGTCACATATGTTCTGGCCGAGGCCATGTTGGTCGTTTACTGGACCCAAAATTCCGAATATCAAGTGGGTGGGTATGGAGAGGGTTGTCTGTGGGGGAGGAGGGCAGAGGGGGGGGGGAGGAAGAGAGGAGAAAAGAAGAAGAAAGGGAAAAAAAAAAAAGAAAAAAAAAAAAGAGGGAAGACCAGAGCCTAGGTAAGTTGCGACTTACTTTGTCAGTTTAGTGTTATCAGGACCTAGGGACCGTAGTGTCCTTCCGACTAAGAGTTGACCTGGAGGTCTTTCAGATGACCTGAAAGTGCTTTAGAAAACCAGAGGTGACTGTCAGCCTGCTCAGCCACCTAAGTATATCGTGTACCCTATGAATTTAAGAGGGTGAAGAACAGAAGTAACTGGTATGGTTTCAGAGAAAAACCTGTCTCCCTGATGTTGGGGAAGTAACTAACACCAAGAGTCTAACCAAACAACTGGACTCTCGCCATCCTAGACCACCCTCTATTGCTATAACCTAAGTAAAGGGGGAGCCGCCATCCTCAAACCTCCCCTGTAGGCGTATGTTGAGCTATGCCTCCCTCCCCATGGAAATGAAGGCAGAACTCCTCTCTATCACTTTCTCGTGAAGTGACCCGGCAAAATTAAAGTTAAGGTGTTCCCCTACCTTTGGGGTTGTGTCGCACATTGTCCTGGGTCATGACTGCTCCAGCATGTTGCATGGGGCAGAGGTTTAGCCGGGTACTGGAGTTAACTACACAAGACCTTTGGTGTTAGAGACTACGGAGAGCATCCCCGTCCAATCCCACCACCTCAGCCCCATGCCCCATGAAGCCCCCACCTGCCATATCCAGCAATAACAACAAGGTAAGATAGCGCTTGCATATAATACCAACTTACAATAAACTAAAAAAAGAGAACATAAGCCTTATTAACCGGACTCTTTCGGGGTATATGGTATGCCTAATTCTCCCCTTCACAACTCATGTGAGGATGCCAGAACCTGGGGTCCTTTTGGGGCTCTTAAGACCTTCAGCCTATATGTATTACCAAAAAGGAGAGAGAAAAAATAAAAAAAGAAGAGGAAAGAAAAAAAAAAAAAGGTAGTTTCCCAAAGTTCTTGGTGTGTAGCTCCAAAGGAGTACTGCACGTCTCACATGCTAGTCCGGATGTTTGACCCATAGGACATTCAAGAAAGGGCCCACTAGAATACTGGGGGGACATGAGTGGAACACTGTCAAATAATATAACAGATCCAGGCCCCCTAGGTGAGTATCTGAGTTAGCCATGAGATGTGTCTATTAACCTCCGGTATCCTGGGCTTGAAAGGAGCGATCATTGTTGCATGATCAACTTAGCAGGTGTAGGTCCCCATCGTCTCCCTTTGAGAGGATAGCTGGCTATTGCTAGTCTATTAGGTAGTGGAAAAATATGTCCCCAGTGAGTCCGGAATGTGGTCAGTTTGCATAGGATTGAACATAAACAAAGATATATATGCGAACTGGAGTAAAAGTCAACCATGTTGGAACTCGTGTCTGTTTGAACATGACAGAGCTCAAAATAACTGTTTGACCCTGAAAGAGGATCCTATTAGATCCCTGTCTTGCGTCTTACCTATGAAGGTGGCACTCATGGGCTTTCATTTGTTTCCATATCTCCTCGGGCTCTTTGGGGAGAGCTCCCTGAGAGCCTCCTGCGTCTTTGTCTATTCCTCTGTCCCCGTGGAGAATCCTCAGGATGGATCGTGACCCAGGGTTCCGGTTGCAAAAATGTATTGTACCAATCAGGCACCTGCACTTCAGGTATACCCAAAGTGGAGCAGAAGAGTTGCAAGTCGTCTGGGACCCGAAGTGAGGCTGTGCGGTTCCCATTTGTTGCTTGCAGGCAGAAGGGAAATTTCCACCGATACATTATGTGCCTGTCTCTCAGTACTTGTAAGAGGGCCCTGAGCTCCCTCCTATGTTGCAGGGTTATGGCGGATAGGTCCTGAAATATTTGGATGTGTGCACCCTCATGCGACAGGTTCCCATGGTTCTGAGCCTGACGTAATATCTCTTCTTTTTGAACAAAATTTACCAGACAACAAACTGCATCTCTAGGGGGGTCCGTATCTCTCCACTTCGGTCTCAAGGCTCTGTGGCATCTCTCCATTTCAATAGGGGCGTCAGGAGGTCTACCCAGGACTGTGTTAAAGATGTCTCCAGCCTGGAAGCTACGGCCCTGATATCCCCTTTGAGATCTGAAATGGCCGCCAACAGTGTGGCTTTTATGTCTGCAGCTACGTGTTGCAGGTCCGCCAGACATAGGAGGGGAGAGATGTTGGGAGACTGCGTACCTGCATGTGGAAGTCCAGGCGTCTCCAAGCTGTGTGGGGTGCGCGCTGTACTACAGTCCGCGGTCTGAGATGAGGCCTGCGATGAGGCCTGCGACTCCGGGATTTGGGTCCGGAACATTGCCGGAATGGTCCGGCTGAGCTGGGTAGGGGGGTCCATGCAGATGCAGGCTGGTTTCCCATGGCAGATCGCTGTGTTTGTGTGCTCGGATGGCGGCTCTATCGCTCAACTGAGGCTGTTAGAGGTGTCTGGATGGCGGAGCTCCACTATTACGCTGCCATCTTGCTCCAGTGCCAGGCCACGCCCGGTTTTCTCTATTTTTAATACATCTTGGATGTTAATAGTAGGGGCATCCTTCCAATTTCAGAGCACCAATGTTCGAGCAGCTAAGAGGATGTGGGACACAACAGATTTGAATGTATGAGGAAAGTTTTCTATCTCTATGTGAAGGATAGCTAGTGTGGGGTTTTGGGGTGTGATAATATCTGTTAGTGAGGAAATTAGTTGGAACACTTGGTTCCAGAATCTTGTTACACTAGGGCAGTCCCAAAATGAGTGCAGTAAGTATCCTATGTGGCCACAGCTTTTCCAACAGGGGGGTGAGGTGTTCGGGAAGTATTTTGCCAGTCTGAAGGGGGTGTATTGCCATCTATTTATGCTTTTGAGCGTCATTTCCCAGTGACTTACGCAATGGGAGGGCTTCTGGATTGCACGAAATGCGTATTGCCATTGGTCATCTGTGATCTCTATACCTAGGTCGGATTCCCATCTTTTCATTGCTGTAGATTTATGCCATGCTTTGTTTGCTAACTGGATTGTTGGAATGGGGTTAGCTCTTAAGAAATGTGATATACGGGTACACGTGAAAAGCATGTGGGTGGGTCATTTGTTCTGCTGTTCTAGGCTTGGAGTTTTGTAGCGTGTCCTGTGTGGTTTTTATACCGTAACTTGGTAATTTTTTAAACTGATAACATTGGTATTTTGGCTTCAAATAAGCTGAGGGGGAATTAGTAATCTATTGTAGTGTTACGCATGTTGTGTTGATTGATGCTAATATGGAGGGGATAGGTTCTGTGTGTCCCATGGCTTCCAGATATCACCCATGAGGAATGCTACAAGATCTAGTGTAGGGGCTAGAGCTTTTTCAATCTCTATCCATAATGGTGTTTGTTCTGTTTTGAACCAGCATTTGAGTTGGTCCAGTCTTACCGCCCACATACAGTCATATATGTCTATCAGGCCTGCACCTCCTACCTGTTTGTGTGGAATTAGATTCATTTTTGAACATCTTGCCCTTTTGCCATTCCATATGAATTTCCACATGAGACTCGCCAGTGATTGGGGGTAGTGTGAGAGGATGGGTAGTAGTAGCATCCTGAAGATGTACAAGATTTGTGGTAGAATTGACATTTTAAAGGCTGCAATTTTGCCTAACCAGGATATTTCTATCTTGGATATTTCTTTGAGTTTGGTAATTAGGGGTTTGAAATTAGCGGGGGCTAAAGTTGATGTAGATTGTGTTAGAGTGATACCTATGTATTGTATGCCATTTTGCTCTACTGATATGGGAGGGTCTTAGTTTGTTGCTGATGCTATTTGGAGTTCCTATGTTTGGAATTAAAGATTTTGTGAAATTTACTTTGTAGTACGAGACATCACCAAATGCCTGTAGTGTCTTATGTGCTAATGGGAGGGAAGTTAACAGATCTGTGAGAATTAATATGACATCATCAGCAAATAAATGTATTACCTGCTTGTTGGATGCAAACTGGAAGCCTGTAATTGATGGGTGAGCTATTATTGCTTCTGCTAGAGGCTTGGTTATCAGGTTGGGGAAAGGGGGCATCCCTGGCGAGTCCCATTGGATATACAAAAGACATTGGATAACCTACCAGATGTATACATCTGTCCTGAAGGGCAGGAATACAGTGCCTGTATAGTGTCCAGTATTGAGCCTTCTATGCCAAACTTTGATAATACTTCCGACATGAAAGTCCAGTGAACCCTAATGAATGCCTTCTCTGCATCTATTGAAAGTAGCAGAGAGGGTGTTTGACTCTTTTCCGCATGGTGCACAATATTTATCTTCCTCCTAGTAGTCCGAGGTCTGCCTCCCCTTCACAAAGCCCATCTGGTCTCCTTTAATAAGGCAGGGTAGACATTCTGCTAGTCTTTTGGCTAATCATTTTTTGTAAATTTTGACGTCTGAATTTAAGAGAGATATAGGCCTAAAATTGGCTGGTGTGGTAGTGCTCTTGCCAGGTTTAGACAGGGTAACTATATACACGCTCAGCATCTGATTCCCATCTTTTCATTGCTGTAGATTTATGCCATGCTTTGGTTGCTAACTGGATTGTTGGAATGGGGTTAGCTCTTAAGAAATTTGATATACGGGTACACGTGAAAAGCATGTGGGTGGGTCATTTGTTCTGCTGTTCTAGGCTTGGAGTTTTGTAGCGTGTCCTGTGTGGTTTTTATACCGTAACTTGGTAATTTTTTAAACTGATAACATTGGTATTTTGGCTTCAAATAAGCTGAGGGGGAATTAGTAATCTATTGTAGTGTTACGCATGTTGTGTTGATTGATGCTAATATGGAGGGGGATAGGTTCTGCGTGTCCCATGGCTTCCAGATATCACCCATGAGGAATGCTACAAGATCTAGTGTAGGGGCTAGAGCTTTTTCAATCTCTATCCATAATGGTGTTTGTTCTGTTTTGAACCAGCATTTGAGTTGGTCCAGTCTTACCGCCCACATACAGTCATATATGTCTATCAGGCCTGCACCTCCTACCTGTTTGTGTGGAATTAGATTCATTTTTGAACATCTTGCACTTTTGCCATTCCATATGAATTTCCACACAAGACTCGCCAGTGATTGGGGGTAGTGTGAGAGGATGGGTAGTAGTAGCATCCTGAAGATGTACAAGATTTGTGGTAGAATTGACATTTTAAAGGCTGCAATTTTGCCTAACCAGGATATTTCTATCTTGGATATTTCTTTGAGTTTGGTAATTAGGGGTTTGAAATTAGCGGGGGCTAAAGTTGATGTAGATTGTGTTAGAGTGATACCTATGTATTGTATGCCGTTTTGCTCTACTGATATGGGAGGGTCTTAGTTTGTTGCTGATGCTATTTGGAGTTCCTATGTTTGGAATTAAAGATTTTGCGAAATATACTTTGTAGTACGAGACATCACCAAATGCCTGTAGTGTCTTATGTGCTAATGGGAGGGAAGTTAACAGATCTGTGAGAATTAATATGACATCATCCGCAAATAAATTTATTACCTGCTTGTTGGATGCAAACTGGAAGCCTGTAATTAATGGGTGAGCTATTATTGCTTCTGCTAGAGGCTTGGTTATCAGGTTGGGGAAAGGGGGCATCACTGGCGAGTCCCATTGGATATACAAAAGACATTGGATAACCTACCAGATGTATATATCTGTCCTGAAGGGCAGGAATACAGTGCCTGTATAGTGTCCAGTATTGAGCCTTCTATGCCAAACTTTGATAATACTTCCAACATGAAAGTCCAGTGAACCCTAATCAATGCCTTCTCTGCATCTATTGAAAGTAGCAGAGAGGGTGTTTGACTCTTTTCCGCATGGTGCCCAATATTTATCTTCCTCCTAGTAGTCCTAGGTCTGCCTCCCCTTCACAAAGCCCATCTGGTCTCCTTTAATAAGGGAGGGTAGACATTCTGCTAGTCTTTTGGCTAATAATTTTTTGTAAATTTTGACGTCTGTATTTAAGAGAGATATAGGCCTAAAATTGGCGGGTGTGGTAGTGCTCTTGCCAGGTTTAGACAGGGTAACTATATACACGCTTAGCATCTCGCAGGGGGTGTGACTTTGGTGGTGGCTTTGGTGAAGACTGATTGCATATATGGTGCTAAGATGTTCCTGAACGTTTTAAAGTACTCATTTGAGAATCCATCTGGACCTGGTGATTTGCCGTTCGGAAGTGTGGTTATGATAGTTTCTGTTTCGGAGGAAGTGATGGGTGAAATTTAGTTTACTTGTTTGATCCTCTGAAAGGGATGGGAGGTTCACTCTCCTTAAGAATTGATGTATTTTTTCTATTGTGGGTTGGGAAGTAGAGGTGTCTTTTTGCAAGTTTTATAGTTCACTGTAGTAGTTGGTGAATTGGTTTGCTATTTCTTGTGGGTTAGTCATTTTGTGTTTCAGAGTAGGGTGTATCAGCTGTGCAATTTTCGTTTTTATGCGGGCTTGATTCAATTGGCAAGGTATTTTCCTACTCTGTTAGCGTTAGCATAGGAATTCAGTTGTAATCACCTAAGATGCTTGTCATACTGTTGTGTTAAGAGTCCTCTGAGGGTTTCTCTAAATTGCGATAGGGTTTTGGCGGTAGTGGTGTTGGGTGATGTTTTATTTTGTAGTTCTAATTTACGAATTTCAGCTAGTGTGGTGTCGAGTTTTAGGGTGTACTGTTTTTTTTCTCTCGCACCTATCTGGATGAGTATGCCTCTTATGTAAGCCTTATGGGTAGAGTTGAGCGAACCCGGACTGTAAAGTTCGGGCCCGTACCGAACTTTGGGGTGTCCGGGACCCGGACCCGAACCCGGACTTTTCAAAAAAAGTCCGGGTTCAGGTCCGGGGTTCTGGTATTTTATTACACGTGCTGAATAGCTGCCAAGGGCAGCCAATCAACAAGTGTTTCACTGGTTTTCCCTAGAAGCCATCACAGCCATGCCTACTAATGGCATGGCTTTGATTGGCCAGTGCACCATGTGACCCAGCCTCTATATGGGGCTGGAGTCACCATGCTGCATGTCATATGCTCTCAGGATAGTTTAGGGAGAGGATGCTGCTGGCTCTGTGAGGGACAACTTGCAGATATTATAGAACATCCCATCCTGTGCATTACTGAACAATCTGATTGTGGACTAGGGAGAGATACTAGTACTGCTGCTTTGAGGGACAGATTGCAGACCTCATCCTGCTGCACAGAACGATCTGACTGGACTAGGTAGAGTCTGTTGCTTTAAGGGAAAGATTATTCTTCTAAAATCATCTCCAAGTTGTACATGGAAAGGTTCCAGCTGTTGCTTTAAGGCAGTGGTTCTCAACTCCGGTCCTCAGGACCCCACAACAGGCCAGGTTTGCAGGATAACTGAAATACATCACAGGTGATATCATTTGCTGCTCAGTGATCTCAGTATTCTAGTCTGCATCTCCCCAAGGTAATACTTAAGATCTTGTGCAAGAAATGCACCGCTGGCCATAAATGTAGTTTTTAGAATTTTTTTTTTTTTTTTTAAACCAGCTATGTAGATTCACTTTTTAATTTTGTGCAAGAAACAATAATCTGTCCCTTTAAGCAACAGTAGAAACCTCTCCCTATAGAACTTGAAGATGATTTTAGATTTTAAAAACATCTCCAAGTTGTACAGGGAAAGTTTCCAGCTGTTGCTTTAAGGGAAAGATTATTGTTCTAAAATCATCTCCAAGTTCTATAGGCAAAGTGTATTGTAGCCGCATAGAGCCATATTATTGTTAGAAAATCATCTCCAAGTTCTATAGGCAAAGTGTATTGTAGCCGCATAGAGCCATATTATTGTTAGAAAATCTTCTCCAAGTT
>BLSH010300508.1:16164-32334 GCA_018402905.1 Glandirana rugosa | reverse complement strand
TCAGGACCGTTCAGGATCTCCAGACGTTTTCCTTCCTTTACCCCCATTCTCAACCTGTTCACGGGATGTTTCTTTACCCCTATCCCTTTATTGAATTTTATTAAAAATTCGATTTTAGTGTATTTTTTTAGTTTTTACCTCCACCTACTACTCAATCTCCAACTCCTCCGCCACTTTCACCGCCACCTCCTCCTCCTCCATCGGTTGTGACAAAAAAAATAAAAACACGTTCTTTACGTGGCGACCGGTATTTACATCAAAAATCTATCTTCAAGTTCTATAGGGAGAGGTTTCTACTGTTGCTTAAAGGGACAGATTATTGTTTCTTGCACAAAATTAAAAAGTGAATCTACATAGCTGGTTTAAAAAAAAAAAAAGAAATTCTAAAAACTACATTTATGGCCAGCGGTGCATTTCTTGCACAAAAATAAAAAAAACAGTGTTGGCTACCTCCTCCTCCTCCACCGCCACTTTCACCGCCTCCTCAACCTCTAACTCATCATCCACCTCCATTTTTGATTTTTTTATGTGATTTTAGCTTAAAAATTATTTTAAGTTATTTCCCTATCCCCATTTCTTTGTAGGGCACTTGTCCAACTCTTACCCCCATTTCCTTCCTTTTGCAGACCTCTAGGACTTGCCAGGACTTTGTTACAGCCATTTTTGTGCCTAAAAGTTCAGGTCCCCATTGATTTCAATGGGGTTCGGGTCCGGGTCAAAGTTCGGGTGCAGTCCGGCCCCGAACCCGGACTTTGTCCGTAAGTTCGGCCGAACCTGCCGAACCCAGACTTCCAGAGGTTCGATCAACTCTACTTATGGGCATTTCATAGGGTGTAGGCGTCATCTACAGATGCGTCAGTGTTTTGGAAGAAGTTGCGGAGATGCTGAGAGATAGTGGGAAGAGTGTGTTTTTCTTGCAATAGTCTGACATTACAGCGCCAGATGGGTGAGGAAGGGGGTGCATCCTGTTCCCGGACAGACAGTGTGATCGCAGCGTGGTCGGACCACTTTATGTTATGGATTTGTGCAGAGTCCACTTTTTGTAATGTCCACTTGTCTGTTAGGAACATGTCTATGCGTGAGTAAGAACAGTGTCTATGAGAGAAAAAGGTGTAGTTGCTTTTGTTTGCATGGAGGCATCTCCATGCCTCAAATAGATCTTCATTGTGGAGTAGGTTGCTCAGATATGCTCTATAGTTTGGCGTCTTGGTAGTTGCATCCAATGACTAGGTTAAGGTCTCCACCGATAAGGAGGCTGCCATACTGTAACGAGTGAATCCTTTTGATTCATTTCTTTAGAAATCTGAGTTGGTTGGAATTTGAGACGTAGACTATCACGAAAAGATGTGAGGGACAGAAGAAGGCATGATCAACCAGGTATATTTCCCTGTACACAAAACAAATGCTTTAGTGGCTTGATGAGTATTAGGCTTGTGCAATTTGTTTAGTTCCGAGTTTCGTTCTTACCAAATTTTGCAAAATTCGGCAATTCACATGAATTCCGTATTTCTGAATTTTCCCAGTTTCCGTTTTTCCGATTTGTAAATTTGCGGTAATTTGGCAATTGCCGTAATTTGGAATTCGGAAATTTGAACAGCCGAAAATCCAAAATTTGGAAATTTCGGAAATCCGACAATTCGAAAACAACAGAGAACATTTGAAATAATAACTAACTGGGGGGGGGGCGTGGCTAGCCGGCAACAGTGACGGTCGCACTGTGAAAGAGCTCCGGCTCATCGGACACACAGCTACTAAAGCAGCAAAGGAGGTGATCCAGCAAGATGTCAGCAGACACCCCAATACTTCCTCCACCTGGGGAACAGAGAAAGCGGGGGTCACAGCGCTTAGCTCCGTACAAGCTGACAGATTTCTTCTCAGCTAGAAGCGACAGAGGACTCCAAGATGGCGGAACGCCACTCCAGCAGGCCGCAGACACGGAGGAATCCACTTCAGGATCCAGCTCCTCAGCAGAGTCGGTATGTACCACAATACATAAGCTAACTCCAGGGGACACAAGTCACTCTACCCCTGACAGCCCTACAACATGCAGCCCTATTAAACATAAAAAAGCAAGACAGGGCAACAATATTGAAGAAGAATCTGAAATGGAGGAAGGCACTGCCTCAGAGCCCTCCCCGCAGATCAGACTGGAGCAGTTCCCCTCTTCTTCACAACCAGTATCTAAAGGTGACATGAAGGAGATGTTGATCTCCCTAAGGGTCTCAACGCACATAGACACGAGGAAGGCCTTATGCCCCATTAAAGAAGACGTACAGGAACTACAACAAAGGATGGTGCAGGTGGAACATAAGCTAGATGAGACCTACACTGCCCATAACAACTTAGTGGAGGCATACCAGGAACAACAAAATGATTTACAATGCTTAGCGACTAAAATCGCAGACATGGAAGATCGCAGCCGCAGGAACAATATTAAATTCCACGGGATCCCAGAATCCATATCAAATATGGACCTACAAAACTATAAATTTGTCAATTGCTTCACTTGTTGGTTCCAAAGGCAAGCGACATAGAGCTCACCATAGACAGGGCTCATAGATTGCCCAAGCTGTCCTTTCTACCTTCCTCCATTCCCTATGATGTGCTTGCCAGAATTCACTATTACCACGTAAAAGAAGAAGCTATGCGCACTATTCGCAAAACACCTCATCCGGAAGGTCAATTTGCGGGTGTAGCACTATACACTGATCTTTCACAAGCCACTATACAACATAGAAAGAAACTCCTCACGATCACTAAAGCACTGCGAAATCATGACATGAAATAGCAATGGGGCACTCCATCCAAGCTGATCGTAACCTATCGAGATAGGATGTACAACATACTGTATTTATAATCTGGATTAAGATACTTAAAAGAATGGGGGATCCTGCCTTGTGAAAACCCACAGAAAAAGCGTCTGGGCCCTGTGAAGCTCAGACAGGACTGGTCCAAATGATATCAACAAGTGATGACGGTTCACTCCATTTTAGCAACATGGTTTGACCCATAAGCCCTAATCCATATCAGGCCTACAAAGATAACCCCATCCATCTGGAAAAGATGGTTATCTTAACACCCCCCATGGATAAGTTGCAGGACATTCTGCTACTGGTTCCCGGGATTAGTTCCGGGCTCTTTTATATGCACGATGGACTCAAAAGGGGAAGACTTCAGTCGTATAGCACTATAGCGGTATGTACAAAACGCCTGTCCTTCGCATCAGTACTTTCTATGGAAATAACATCAACAACCTCGTTAGCACTTAAAGAAACTTATTATGACCATTAAATTCCTCTCCATGAACGTAATCTCCTCTGGTCTGAGGCTGAAAGACTTAAAGGGGACATCCTAAGTATTCAGGAAACCCACATCTCAGGGAGCAAAGCCCCAAATTGCTCCCACAAAAAGCACCCTTACATATTTTGCGCCAATGCAAGCACAAAACATAATGGAGTTCTTATTGCAATTAGCAGTAATATTGTTTTTTTCCCACAGGAGGTAATCACCGACCCTAACGGTCGTTTCATTATTCTAGTTTGTACACTGAACAATGTAACATATACAATTGTGTCAATATATGCGCCCAACAAGGGCCAACTGTTGTTCATGAAAAATTGCTCAAAAAGGTTAACCTGGTACGCCAGGGTCATTTATTGATGCTTGGCGACTTCAACCTGGTTCCTAATGCTTTAATGGATTGCTCCAAACAAATTCATAGCCATAAATCGAGCCTTAAAAACCTGCTACACACAGAATCACTTTATGATGCATGGAGGTGTCTCCACGTGGGGAAAAAGGACTACACCTTCTTTTCAGCCCCCCACAAATCATATACCAAGATTGACCTAGCCCTTATGGACCTTCACACTCTTCACCGAGTCCAGTCAACAACTATAGAAAACATTACATGGTCGGACCATGCCCCAATAACATTATGCATTTCTTAGCAATCTAATGACAGGCCCACTACTTTATGGCGTAATAACACACTCCTCTTCCAACAAGCATCGCACAGAGAGGGGGTCGCCAAGCACTTAAATTAATTCTTCAAGTTTAATAAAACTGACGACAGTGATATTACTAATATTTGGTGCGCACACAAGACCTTTGTAAGGGGTATCCTTTTGCAAGCTGCATTCCGAGAAAAAGAAAGGAGAACACAAACACTGAATTCCCTCCTAGCTCAAATCAAAACTCTTGAAGGACAAAATAAACAATCGATCTCCCAGGCCAACATAGATCAGCTTAACCAGCTTAGAGTGGAACTTAAACAACTTCTGTTACAGGAACATGAAAGATGTCTGAGATATTTAAAAACTTCCTTTTACCTATACGGGAATAAAGCAGGTAAAAAATTAGTGAGACA
This sequence comes from Glandirana rugosa, assembly GCA_018402905.1. Classification (NCBI taxonomy): domain Eukaryota; kingdom Metazoa; phylum Chordata; class Amphibia; order Anura; family Ranidae; genus Glandirana; species Glandirana rugosa. Next base: position 27,965 of record BLSH010300508.1, on the reverse strand, counting down.
AATCCAAGTTAAACAAGCGAAACGTAGAATAGCATATATGAAGAACCCTCACACAGGACAAATGGTGCATCACCCTAAAGAAATAGTGGACATTTTTAAAAATGATTATAGTGCCCTCTACAACCTAAACACGGACCCTAAGCTGCCCCAACCAACCCAGGAAAAAATCCATAATTTTTAGATGCTTTAAACTTCCCCTCTATCACTCCGGAACAGCTAAATAAATTGAATGCCCCCTTCACCACCAAAGAACTTGATTCAGTTTTAAAAGGCCTAGCTCTAAATAAATCCCCTGGCCCAGACGGCTTGTCAGCGGAGTATAATCGCTCCTTTAAAGAAACACTCATACCTCATCTCCTTGAGCTATTCAACACCATAGCTTCCTCTAAAAACTCCCCTAAAGAAATGCTCAAGGCAATTATTGTAACATTGCCCAAACCCGGGAAAAATACAGATTCCCCACAAAACCATAGGCCAATTTCCCTTTTAAATACCAATCTTAAAATTTAGGCTAAATTAATTGCCAATCGACTCGCCACAATTACCCCCAGCTTAATAGACCAAGACCAAGTGGGTTTTGTCCTGAACAGACAGGCGCCAGATGGTACCAGAAGGATATTAAACCTACAAAGGATAGCAGAAAGCCGAAAAACCCCAGCAGCCTTCATAGCCTTGGACGCCGAAAAGGCTTTTGATAGGGTTCATTGGGGGTACATGGAGGCAACTCTGTCAAAATTCGGCTTCTCAGGCTTTATCAAATCAGCCATAACAGCCCTATATACCTATCCATTAGCTCAGGTATTTACATCATCTGTACTATCAGAAGAATTCCCTATTACGAATGGCACTCACCAGGGATGCCCTCTCTCACCCATAATCTTTACTTTAATGATGGAACCCTTGGCGACAGCGATCAGAGAATCCCCCAAAATATCGGGCATTGAAATTGCAGGTAGATCCTACACCATAGGACTTTTTGCCGATGACGTCATATTGACCTAAACTTGAGAGCTCTATCCCGACAGTCAATAAGCTAATAGAAAAATATGGCGAAATCTCCTTCTATAAAATTAACATAGCTAAGTGCCAGGTGTTACCTCTAAATATAAACAGAAATACTAAAGTGAGATTGAAAGAAATATTCCCATGTAACTGGGACACTAAGGAAATTCAATACTTAGGTATACAGATAACTAATAAGTCACGAATGTTATATGCCGCCAATTATAAAAAACTTTTAGGGTCTGTTAAATTCGAATTATCCCGACTGAACAAACACCAATTATCCTGGCTAGGCCGGATAGCAACATTCAAAATGGTGACCCTTCTAAAGATCCTGTACATTTTCAGAACGGTGCCCATACCAGTCACCTACAAGTTCTTCAGCACATTTAATACATACCTAAAACAGTACATATGGAAAGGTAAGGCAGCTCGCATAGCATTTTCTACTCTAATCAAACATAAATCTAAAGGAGGTATGGGAACCCCCTCACTGATAGATTATTATAGAGCATCCCTACTGGAACAAATTAAAGAGTGGATTGACCCCCGCTCTACTAAACCCTGGGTTTTAATAGAGAGGTACATGATACATAATAAATGCCTCAGGAACCTCCTGGTAGCGGTCGCTTCCAACTTACCTATTTTCCTGCAGGAACACCCCTCAATCCAAGCCTCTATAAAAGCATGGAAAGACCTAATGTCGGTGAGTAAAGAAATGATTCGGACTTGAATTACAGAAGTCCCTTTTCAGGTACATGAATTTCTAATCCCCGACTTCTCTCTTAATACATGGATCAGACTGGGATATTCCTTATGGGACACAGTTCCAGAGGAGTTGAAAGGCGAGAGACATATATAGAAGCAGTCAAATAAGACATCTCTTTCAATCATGCCATTATACGGATATACATATTGACAAAAGCATATGGGATTCCTACCATAACCACTCCAACTCCAAAGGGGGAATTTCTTGAATTTACTATATGCTGCAAAAGGATAGCCCTATAAAGCAAGTTAAAGCCATACAGAATTGGGAAAGAGACTTAGGGAAAGATTACTTTAGATGGTTAAATGCCTTTCAGAACAGTTTGAGGGCAACACACTGTGTTCTACATTGGGAGAACTTTTTTAAAGTGACATATAGATGGTATTTAACTCCTGTCCGCTTAGAACGCATGTATACCAACTCTCCCACAGAATGCTAGTGCAACTGCGGTCAAAAAGGTCATATACTACACATATTGTGCCACTGCCAGTCAGTAACCAGCTTCTGGCAGGCAACATTCAAGCTTATATCTACGGTCACAAGGTATATTATCGACCATCCCCAGACCTTGCTTTATTAAATTTAACGTCAGATAGGTTCCCCCCAGGAATTAGACAAGTAGTCCTACACATTTTATACGCAGCCAGGCTAACAATCATGAGCAAATGGAAAAAAGATTTAGCTCCCAACATAGAAGAAGTTATTTCTAGAACTACATTACAATGCGCTCATGAACATGCTTTTGCCAGAGCACATAGTAGTACTGAGAATTTTTTCCACTCATGGGAAAGTTGGCTCAGAATTTTCAAACTCTAGTGAGTCTCCATTGAAAGGAAGGATGCCAACCATACAAGTGAGAAAACGGATATGGACATGTTCTTGTTATTGTTAATAATACCGTGTTAGTTCATTAAGCTGATTTTTTATGTTATAACCTTACGTCTAAGGCTTTTCTAAATTACAGCAGATTATACATCCTAATTATGTCCACTATGATATACCTCCTAATTAGCCGCCAATAATTACAGTTTTCTAGAAGTCTGTCCACAGTGAGTACCCATTGGGAGTGGCAGGCACTTCCTAGTGAGAGTAAGGAAGCATGACCTTGTTGAACGGCTAAGGTAACAGCTTAAATATGGATATAAATGCATTCAGCTGAGCATTTATAGAAGCATTATTCTCTTCTTATTCTATATTGCATGTATTTATGCATTTTAATTATTTTCCTTGGATGACACAGTATTGCCCTGTAAGATTTGGATCGGATGTATGTTTCGCTCTGTAACAGTTATAAAACCAATAAAAACTATTAAAAAAAAAAAAAGAAATAATAACTAACTAATAAATAACTATTAAATTATAGGTATTGGAATTTCCTTGAAAATGTGGCTGTTAGTGATAAATTTCATATTTAAATTCACTAACAGCCAAATTTTCAAGGAAATTCCAATACCTATAATTTAATAGTTATTTATTATTATTTCAAATGTTTCTTTGAAAATTCAGAAATTCAGAAATAATAAAGAACATTTGAAATAATACATTATTATTTCAAATGTTCTTTCTTATTTCTGAATTTTGGAAATTGGGAAATAAGAAAGAGAGCATTTGAAATAATAATAAATAACTATTAAATTATAGGTATTGGAATTTCCTTGAACATTTGGCTGTTAGTGAACCTAAATATGAAATGTATCACTAACAGCCATATTTTTCAAGGAAATTCCAATACCTATAATTTAATAGTTATTTATTAGTTAGTTATTATTTCAAATGTTCTTTGTTGTTTTCGAATTTTCAGATTTCTGAATTTCCAAATTTCGGATTTTTGGCAGTTCTGATTGCTGAATTTCCGAATTTCCAAATTACCGCAATTGCCCAAATACGGCGAATTACCGCAATTGCCAAATTAGCTCAAATTTCCGAATTCCAAATTACCACAATTACCACAATTGCCTAATTACCACAAATTTCTGGATTACTGCAATTGCCGAATTACCGAAATTGCCTAATTACCACGAATTTCTGATTTTTTTTAATTTCCGAAAAAATTAAAAAAACTAAAACAAGCACATTTTTCAGCCATGCACAAATCTAGTGAGTATGAAGAGCTTAGAAGGGAACTGAAATATGAGCATGCGCAGTAGAGGACACCAGCCGGTCTACACAATCTCAGGCTGCAATGGGGACACAGAAAAGATGGAGGGACAACAGAAGGCATGATCAACCAGGTATATTTCCCTGTACACAAAACTAATGCTTTAGTGGCATGGTGAGCATGAACACTCTGTTATATAGAATGTAATGTGAGTTTTGCATAGTCTGGGTTTAGTGACACTTTATATTGATCAATTTGGCAGTCTTCAGATACTGCGGCCAATCCGATTGATCCAGCATTGGAACTGTTGTTTTTACAAATTATCTCATCTTAACTGAATATATCACAGCATCATACTAAGAATCCAGGTAGTATAAAAGAACATAATGGTCTTGAAGGAAGAATAAAATTTAAATCCATGCAAATCTAGGGAGAATGGCCATGCTAAATTAAACTAAGTAGGTGATGGATAATGAGACAAAGTAGGTTGAGACGCAGTCAATGTACAAATTCAAAAAGAACAGATCCTCCTATGACAAGTTGACTAAGAAAAATCAAAAAATAGAATATGAAATAACACAATCCCAATGGGCTATATGAGGAGATGGTGAATATCCATTGGATGCGTGGACCAACCAACTGAATTGTCCTTATATTGTTGAATGCTTACTAGAGGTAAGAAGGGTTAAAGCATGTGGCTTAACCCCGCCAGGGCCCCCTAAGGGAAAAAGGAAGCAGCCGTCTCCGTCAATCCACTTGTTTGGTTCAGAACTGTCCACAAATCCTCAGAGTTCAATGGCCATCCATATGTAAACAGAAGCTCACAATAGTGAAATATTGCTAAAACCAGTATATGGGGAAAAAGTATTGCACTTACATAGCAAAATTGTAAAAATCACCTAGTGACTTATTCCACTAGCAGACAGTGCCTCCACCAATAAAATGAAATGCTTACCAGAGGTAAGCAGGGTCAAGGCATGCGGCGTAACCCCACCAGGGCCCCCCCCCAGTATGTGGGGAAAAGTATTGCACTTACACAGTAAGAATAGAAATCACCCAGTACCTTATTTCACTACCAGACAGTGCCTCCACCTGTAAGATTAGGTCCTTACCAGAGGTGAGTGGGGCCAAAGCATATGGCTTAACCCCACCAGGGTCCCCCAGGGGAGAAGGAAGACGGTCACCACCTGAACCTTGGGCCATTGAATCTTGAGGATTTGTGGACAGTTCTGAATCGAACAAGTGGATTGGTAGAGACAGCTCCTTCATTTTTCCCCTAGGGGGCCCTGGTGGGGTTAAACCGCATGGTTTGACCCTGCTTACCTCTGGTAAGCATTCAATCTTATTGGTGGAGGCACTTCTAGATTGTCAACTGAAGCACTTGGTGTGTTCAGAAGCACAACCTTATATCTGCATTTGAAGGGTACTCATTTGACTGTTCAACAATATAAGGGCAATTCAGTTGGTTGGTCCACACATCCAATGGACATTCACCATCTCCTCGTATAGTCCATTGGGATCGTGTTATTTTTCATTCAATGTGTTGCATATCACCAAGCTGCAGCTGTGATAAGAATCTTTTTAACATTAGCGCAGTTTTCCTTCTACACTAAATTTAAATCCATATTTATATTGCAAACTTTGATTGTGATTTAATGTCGTTTTTTTCCCCTGCAGATTAAAAAATATCATGTTAAGCCTTGAATGAGACCCATATACTATATGCTATCTTCTTTTTGACTATACAGTATCTCACAAAAGTGAGTACAGCCCTTGCATTTTTGTAAATATTTTATTCTATCTTTCCATGTGACAACACTGAAGAAATGACACTTTGCTACAATGTAAAGCAGTGAGTGTACAGCTTGTATAACAGTGTAAATTTGCTGTCCCATCAAAATAACTCAACACACAGCAATTAATGTCTAAACCGCCGGCAACAAAAGTGAGTACACCCTTAGGTGAAAATGTCCAAATTGGGCCCAAAGTGTCAATATTTTGTGTGTCCACCATTTTTTTCTAAGCACTGCCTTAACCCTCTTGGGCAATGAGTTCACCAGAGCTTTACAGGTTGCCACTGGAGTCCTCTTCCACTCCTCGATGACAACATCACGGAGCTGGTGAATGTTAGAGACCTTGCGCTCCTCCACTTTCCATTTGAGGATGCCCCACAGATGCTGAATAAGGTTTAGGTCTGGAGACATGCTTGGCCAATGCATCACCTTTACCCTCAGCTTCTTTAGCAAGGCAGTGGTCATCTTGGAGGTGTTTTTGGGGTTGTTATCATGTTGGAATACTGTCCTGCAGCCCAGTCTCTGAAGGGAGGGGAACATGCTCTGCTCCAGTATGTCGCAGTACATGTTGGCATTCATAGTTCCCTCAATGAACTGTAGCTCCCAAGTGCCGGCAACACTCATGCAACCCCAGACCATGACACTCCCACCACCATGCTTGAATGTAGGCAAGACACACTTGTTTATGTACTCCTCACCTGGTTTCTGCCACACAAACTTGACACCATCTGAGCCAAATAAGTTTATCTTGGTTCCAGTAATCCATGTCCTTAGTCTGCTTGTCTTCAGCAAACTGTTTGCAGGCTTTTTTGTGCATCATCTTTAGAAGAGGCTTCCTTCTAAGACGACAGCCATGCAGACCAATTTGATGCAGTGTGCGGCGTATGATCTGAGCACTGACAGGCTGACCCCCCACCCCTTCAACCTCTGCAGCAATGCTGGCAGCACTCATACATCTATTTCCCAAAGACAACCTGTGGATATGACGCTGAGAACATGCACTCAACTTGGACATGGTCAACCATGGGGAGGCCTGTTCTGAGTGGAACCTGTCCTGTTAAAACGCTGTATGGTTTTGGCTACCATGCTGCAGCTCAGTTTCAGGGTCTTGGCAATCTTCTTATAGCCTAGGCCATCTTTATGTAGAGCAGATGTAGATTTCAGATCCTCAGAGAGTTCTTTGCCATGAGGTGCCATGTTAAACTTTCAATGACCAGTATGAGAGAGTGAGAGTGATAACACCAAATTTAACACCCATGCTCTCCATTCACACCTGAGACCTTGTAACACTAACGAGTCACATGAAACCGGGGAGGGAAAATGGATAAAAGAGCTCAATTTTAAAATTTTCATTTAGGGGTGTACTCACTTTTGTTGCCAGCGGTTTAGACATTAATGGCTGTGTGTTGAGTTATTTTGAGGGGGCAGCAAATTTACACTGTTATACAAGCTGTACACTCTCTACTTTACATTGTAGCAAAGTGTAATTTCTTCAGTGTTGTCACATGAAAAGTTATAATAAAATATTTACAAAAATGTGAGGAGTGTACTCACTTTTGTGAGATACTGTACCACTATCGGTTAGTCTTTCAAAAGTGATTAAATCCATTTATGACGCATGCTACCTTCAATTGGCTACAAAATATTCCGGTGAATTGCAAACACTTTTTTTTTCTTCTTTTATATTATCAGTAGAATAAAATAGAAAAGAAGCCGGAGTCTATAGGACGTCTGTATTAAATATGAATCACAGTCTTTAGAGTTGTAATGCTACTTTTCTGACAATTTTTGAGAATCTCGTTGAAATGGTGATTGAAAATAATTTTCTATTATTCATAAATCACTTAACATTTGCCCTATTCCTAATGGGACTGTTCTGAAAGCATTTTCAAGATTCCTGCTTCATTTTATTTTACGGCCATAAAATATGAATATAAGTGAAATCTATAAAATATAGATGTAGCTGTATTTCTGTACGTATTCCGTTCATCTACCGCTATCAGTATACGAGCCTTATCCTATTCCTTTTATAATGTTCCTGGATTTTTTTTTTAGGTCATCGTTTCATATGTTGAAAGACTTTTTTTATGTTTATTACCAAGGGGTTTAGAATTTTCACTGGAAAAAAATAAAAATCTGATACCGGTAAAGTAGACATTGATGTAGCTGCAGGGAAGACTTAGATAAGGAGTTCTGACTTACAGAAAAGAAAGTACATGCATAGATTGCAGCATATTGAAAGCAAGCCTGCTTTAGGCATGTGACTACATAGAATACTTAGGGATATTTTTTAACACAGAGAGTATATGGCTATCACAGCAATATTTAGCCATACCCTGTGGTGTATTTTGATTTTGTGCTGCCCTAGGCAAGACTAAAAAATGGGCGCCCCCCCATCTAAATTTTCCCCACCCAGCTGCTTTAAAATTGCGCATGATGGTGCAACGGTGACAAACGATGTAAATTTTACTTTCAATAGGTAATGCTTTAAAATGCTTTAAAAGCCTTTACAGGTTACCACTTTAGATTTACAGGGTAGGTCTGGTGCTAGAATTACTGCCCATGATCTGATGTTTGCAGTGATGCCTAACATGTGTGGGACCCACACGCACGTTCGCCTTTACGTGCAAGCATGGAAGGATGGAGGCACTTTATATTTTTTTTTAATTATTCATTTATTTTTTATTTTTTCATTTGTACACTGTTGCTGGTTAACCACTTTCTGACCAGGAACCCCACTTATACTGCGGTAAGGTGGCTCAATCCCGCAAATCGCCGTAGGTGTACGTCAGCTCGTGCACCCGCATTTGTGGGCGCGCTCCCATTGGCCAGTGGGGGAGCCAGTCAGCGGGTCCGGCAGACTCGACGTCTGCCTGCCACTCGAGATTGTTCCCCACAGTGACAGAACGGTGATCTGCATGTGCTATGCAGGAAGATGGATCTCTGTGTTATCCCAAACAGCCCCTCCCCCATACAGTTAGAAAACACAAACAAGGAACACATTTAACCCCCTTGATCGCCCTTGATGTTAACCTCTTTTCCGCCAGTGTCATTGGTACAATAACAGTGCAAATTTTTAGCACTGATTACTGTAATAACGTCACTGGTTCCCAAAAAAGTGTCAAAAATGTCAGTTAGGTGTCCGATCTGTCCACCGCAATGTCACAGTCCCACTAAAAATCATTGATCATCACCATTACTAGTAGAAAAAATAAATAATAAAAATGCCATAAATCTATCCCTAATAGTTGACACGATAACTTTTGTGCAAACCAATCAATTTTTTACCAAAAATATGTAGCAGAATACATATCAACCTAAACTAATGAATAAATGTGTTTCTTTACATTTTTTTTTTGGAAATTTCTTATAGCAGAAAGTAAACATTTATTTTTTTCTTTTCAAAATTGTCGCTCTTTTTTTGTTTATAGTGCAAAAAATAAAAAACGCAGAGGTGATCAAATACCACCAAAAGAAAGCTATATTTGTGGGAAAAAAGGACATCAATTTTGTTTGGGACAGTGGGGCACGACCGCGCAATTGCCAGTTAAAGCATCGCAGTGCCGTATCGCAAAAAGTGGCCTGGTCAGGAAGTGGGTGAATCCTTCTGGGGCTGAAGTGGTTATTTTTTTTTAACACTTTTATTGCTATCCCAAGGAATGTAAACATCCTTGTGAAAGCAATAGGCAGTGACAGGTACTCTTTATGGAGAGATCTGGGGTCTACAAGACCCCAAATCTCTCCTCTGCATTTAAAAGCATTCAAAACACCAAGATCAGTGTTTTTGAATGCTTTTGATTTTTAAAAACTGTCGCCAATGGTTCCCGAGTAAACTGGAAATGATGTCATGTCATCGCTTCCGGATTACTGCTATGAACATCCGAGTAAAGCAGATCCCGGGTTGTGAGCTGAAGCACGTTAACATTTGCTGTACACACTCATCTTTTATGGAGATACAATAAATCTGGACTGATTTAAGAGCATGTATGGAGTTGTGGATTGTCTTTCATCCAGATCCCCGATGATGCTGGTCGTTCTGTTCTCCCGATGGGACGGGAGAGCCACAGAAGGCAGGGGGGGGGGGGAATCCTTTCCAGCTGCTTGTAATAGCAATCGAGCAGCTAGTAAGCTGCTATGATAGCTATTCCATAGGCTCTAAAAAACAATACCAGGATGATGCCTGCAGCTGCATCATCCCGTTACAGACACCTTCCCCCTAAAAAATGCCACGCCTTATTAGCCTTGTGGTAGATATGCCCCTGGACATGCCATGGCTTCCATTTTATGGCCCATTCTTAAAATGCAGCCCACAATGTGGAGCTTGTGGCCTTTGGGCTTTTCTTGTGATGTTGACAGGTACCATGAATTTAGGGATTTATTTTAACAGAGGATATATGGCTATCTGCTTTTTGTGGCCCATTCATAAAATGCAGACCATGGTATGCAGCCTGTGGTGGCCTTTGAAATTCTCTCTGGCTACCTGCTCTCCGTTGTACACAGCAATGTTTGTTCACACCATGACCTGCATTTTGTGACCCATTCATAAAATGCAGACTGTGGTATAGAGCATGTGGTGGCCTTTGGAGTTCTCTTTGCCTAAAATGCTTCTAAAGCAGCATTTTTCAACCAGGGTGCCCAGGGGTGCCTTTAGGTTTCTTCAGGGGTGCCTTGGCAAAATTCCTTAAAATTACCCAAAAATTCTATACAAGCCAGAAGATGGATCAAGCATGTCTTTTATTTACACAAATCCACATCTTTCAGCATTGTGCACCATTACAACCGTTACATAACGACATGATGTCCCCATTACATGATGTCATTGGTTGTTAGGACGCCAGAGTTTGCGATGCATTTGCAGGGGCCAAAGGAGAAGCAGTGCATGCTCTGCATCACATCCATCACATCCGGAAATTACATCACGGCCCCTCTACTGTGCATTCCACAAACTAAAGAATCCTTGGGATCCACCGGTGAAGCCAACAGTAGGAACCCAGCTCCATATACCTGATGGGCACCCTCCAGGATTGTGTTGCCTAAGACCCTCACCCACAGTGCTATGTGCCCATGGTTTTATGTCTTTTGTGAGTAACACTCTTTTTAACCTTATTAAATACACTACATGCTACACTTAGTAAGCGCTTGTGTTCTTTTCCCAGTTGTCCCCCAGAGCTGCTTCTTGCTTCAACACTGATCTGCCACTACAGAGAGCCTTTCTTTGGACATTGTACTAAGGACTTTCCTTATTTGATCATTATTGGAACTCTTGCCTCTGTAAAACACCTAAATCTTAGATTAACCAATTGTAACTTTGCCCTAAAATCATTATATGGAAAAATTAAGTGTGGAGGTTACATGGACTTTCATGGTACTTATATGGACAACAACATGTAAATAATCTAAAAATAATATTTTATTGATACAAAATTTTGTTTAAAACATATATCAAGGTTATGCCCACAAAAACATTAAAAAAAACTCTCTATTCAGTGGATAATTTCAAAGTGATGCCAAAAGCTGATTGTAATGATCTATCACAACAGACCCATCCATATCTTCTCTTCTCAACATGTTTTGCATTTGTAATTGCTTCATCAGGAGTATTTTAGAGAACAAAATTCTCTATGAAAAACTGTGAAAATCAATATACAGAAAAAATATACAAAATAGTGTAAACAATTGATGGCTGGCTTAAAGTGGTTGTAACTAGAGTTGAGCGAACCCGGACTGTAAAGTTCGGGTCCGTACCGAACTTTGGGGTGTCCGGGTTCGGGTCCGGGGTTCTGGTAATTTTAATGAAAAATCTTAAAAATGCTGTTGGTGAAATTCGGTCGGTAGTTAACAAATGTGATAAAACATATAAAAAAGACATATAACTAAAAGTGTCAAAAAGTATCTCTTAAAACAAGAGATTTTATGAGGACTACTTCGTTAATGTTTACGTTTTGTACAACTCTTCTCTTCTATACCTACCCAGACAACACTATCTAGTAATGTTAGTCGAAAACCGTAGTGAAACTTTAATAGGTGACTTATCTCTCAAAAAAAATTACAAAAACACCCGTATTGGAACTATATACAAAATTTGTTTTAAAACATAGTTATTTTATAATAAAAATCTAATAAATGTACAACAACAGGT
>BLSH010300506.1:112566-132833 GCA_018402905.1 Glandirana rugosa | reverse complement strand
CACTCCGCTCACTCATTGGGCGGTGCCGCTTTCACCGCAGCACAAAGAAAGTTAAGTGCGGCTACCGCCGCTGCTGTGTGCGGGCTTCTTTACCAAATAAAATGCACCCCCTGGCCGGCGGTCAAACACTCGGGGCTAATGATATTAGATTCGGGGCTGTAGCCCCCATAGCCACACCCTAACGACGCCCCTGCCTGGAGGGACTGACATTTGGGGGTTAAAACAGGCAGTGAGGAAATGCGATATCACCTCCTTACTGCCTGTCAACTGCCTCTGAAAAAGTGACCTGAGCATGGCTCACTTTTCAGTGGAGTGGCAGTGCCTGCTGCAAATGTGTACAAGCCTTTGGGCGCACACTGGTGTACTTGCAGTATTCCTTAGCCACAGTCCTATAGGCTCATTTTAGGTTGTGCATTTGTGCTGCAGAGATGCAGGCCTTTCTGTGCACTTTCAGAAAATGCAACAAAAACGTGCAACCTATCAGAAGACTATGGGACTGGGGATAACATGCAGGAAGACTGCGAGGACAGCAGCACTGAAGCATACCAGTGTGCACCCACTTCATACACATAGGACCAGGTACTGCACAGGCTGCAGAAGGCTCAGTCAATGCATGGCTTCATGTTTAGGATGTGGCTGCTCTGTTCAAACTTTCCCGCTCACACTTCCTCCTCACTGACACATCACAGGGGCTTTCCGGAGTGTGGGCGGGCACAGGCTGAGTGGATCCACCCTCTCCCATGTCTGTGGTGGGGCTGTGCTCTGTACGGAACTTACACAGACTTTTTAGCCCTGTGACAGATGCAGCCAATATCCCTGTCACAGGACATATTGCCAGATCACAGCAGGAGTATTCCTGCACTGCTTCTAGACTTTTAATCCGGTCCTGCCAGCCCCCCTCCGGTGCCGGCATGCCGCCCAAGCAGTAGACTCATCCATCTCGGGAACTAGTCCTGCAGGACGAGGCTGCTAATGATAGCGTCGTTCCTGCTGTGGAAATAGAACAGGAACGACGGTCCCTTGCGTTTCCGCAGGACTCGAGCCCTGCGTGAAATCCAGATGGAGGGTGACTCTATTTTCCATCAATCTGGCGGATCGGATGGCATTGGGATGAAAATCAAGGGAAGGTCAGTTTTCATTTGATCTCCCCATAGAGAAGAGCGGGGTTTTGACAGGTCCATTTCTGCACAGAGAGCGGAGACAGACCTGTTATCTGCCTGCTCAGCGCCGATCAGCAGAGCGATTCCCCGCTGAGCAAAGCGGAGTCCGCAGGGCGAACTGCCCATGTGAAAGGACCGTAAGGCTCCATTCACACTTGTGCGACTTGTCATGCAACTTTGGACATCAAAGTCACATGACAAGTTGATCCCTATGTGTTACAATGATCACCATTCATATATGTGCGACTTGAAGTTGCAGCGACCTCAAAGTCGCTCAGAGGCCCAGTTCAGAGGCGGATGTTGCATAAAAGCAGGATGTGAGACGGTTTGACTCCACCCTCACTGAGGAAGTCACGCCTATGACGACACGCGTCTAGGGGAGGAACCTGCGTCTGCACGTCACTCCACGGCCATCGAGATTGCTTGTTTGTATCGAGTGTACATATGCTGTATCAAGCTCGCACGGCTTTATGTGCTGTTTTTTGTAAGTGTTCATGCATTTTTTTTAAATAAATGTATAAACGGAGAGCATTCGATCCCTTGCCTTTTACATGTGAATGGGGAGTTGATTTATGGTCTATGAGGACCAGAGAGTTTCTATTAAGGAGGACATTATCGGAAGCGTGTATCGGCTGCCTAGTATATCCCATGGTGGGGATGAATGCAAATTTAACTCCTTAACTCCTAGGTGAGCGGCCAGATTTATTCCTTGCACACATCGGGGACTCTGTTTTTTCTTTTTGCTTTGGATCTGCTTCATATCTATTATGATGCCCCTTTTGATGAACTTTTGATGAAATGTTGATTTGCTGCTTAATCTTTTGTTCTTTCATTATTTGCACATTTATTTATTGTCATTTTAGATAATAGCACTTCTGATTTAATATTAATTTTGATAATTTATGATTAATTGTTGCATGGTTTGCACAAACACTTTAGCACTTTATATTAAGTGATTGGTGAGAATTATCATTAACCACTTCAATACTATGCACTTAGAACACTTTCCTACCAGACCAATTTTCAGCTTTCAGTGCTGTTGCGCTTTGAATGACAATTGCGCAGTCGTGCGACGCTGTACCCAAACAAATTTTTTTGTCATTTTGTTCCCACAAATAGAGTTTTCTTTTGCTGGTATTTGATCACCTCTGTGGTTTTTATTTTTTGCGCTACAAATAAAAAAAGACCGAAAATTTTGAAAAAAACATTTTTTTTTTCTCTGTTTCTGTCACAAAACTTTGCAAATAAGTACATTTTCTCCATCACTGATGGGCACTGATGAGGCTGCACTGACAGGCACTGATGATGAGGCACTTATATGCAGCAATGATGGGCACTGATACGCGGCACTGATAAGCAGCACTGATGGGCACTGACAAGCGGCACTGATGGGCACTCATAGGCAGCACTGGGCACTGATGGGTGGCACTGATAGATGGCACTGGTGGGCACTGATATAGGTACTGGTGGGCAAATACACTGATAGGGGCCATTTCCCTGGTGGTCTAGGGTGGCATCTCAAGGTGGCACTGAGTGCCATCCATATTGGGCACTGTGCCCCTTACCTGGTGGTCTAGGGTGATCTCCCTGGTGGTCCTGATCGGATCCCTGGTGGTCCCTGGTAGGCACATCCCTGGTGGTCCTTGGGCAGGCTCCCTGGTGGTCTAGTGTGGTGATCTGAGGGGGGCTGCACTGATAAACCATCAGCACAACCCCCCCCCCCGTCAGGAGAGCAGCCGATCGGCTCTCCGCTACTCAGGTCTGCAGACCCGAGTACAGGAATAGCTGATAAATGGCTTTCCTGTTAACACTGTGACCAGCTGTGATTTGGTCACGGCTGATCACATGGTAAAGTGCTTCCGATGGAAGCGCTTTACTGAGATCAGTAATGCGGGGGGTCAGACTGACCACACGACCGATCACCGCGATGCGCGGCCCCCTGGGTGCGCGCTGGCATGTTATTCTGAGGACGTCATATGACGCCCAGTCAGGATAACTCAACCACTTCCCGGCCATCATTCTGAATACGGCGGTAGGGAAGTGGCTAATAGATTATTGCACAGTTGTCTGATTAGCAAAGACACTTTATGTAGCGCTGCACATATTTGTTATTTATATCACTGAAGTCGGATCAGCATCTTAACTGATCCGACTTGTGACATGCGACTTGTGCTCAGAGGCAATGTTAGCACTGCAAAATGTATTGAAAAAAAAAAAACATCTATATTAGACCCAAGTTGCACTCGTCTCAAGTCTGAACCTGTTCATTAAAGTCTGACCAATGTTGCAGGGCAAAGTCGGATCGGAAGTCATGGGACTTTCAACTTGGAGCAGTGTGAACCAGGCCTAAAAGTCATACCTGAATGTTAAACAATGCAACAGTTGTCCATTATCACTGGTCAAAGCCAAATTCCAAGCTGCACATCCAAAATTGTGTCAAAGTTGGTGCAACTTTGGAGTCATAAAATTGTGAGTGAAGCCTAAGGGTCCTTTCACACGCACGGGCCATTCAGGTCCGCCTGTCAGTTTTTCAGGCGGACCTGAACGGATGCTCCATTGTCCTCTATGGTGCGACGGATGTCAGAAGTGGCATGTCCGCTGACATCCAATCCAATCTGATCCGCTAAACACAGACGGATGGAAACCCTATTTCTCATCCGTCTGGCGGATCGGATCGGATGAACACGGACAGACGGTCCGTTTTCATACGATCCCCCATAGAGGAGAGCGGAGCTCTGACAGGTCCATTTCGGCACGGAGTGCAGAGATGGTCCTGTCATCCGCCGGCTCAGCGGGGATCAACGGATGGATCCCTGCTGAGCAGCGGAGCCCGTCAAAACGCTCGTGTGAAAGGACTCTATTTCTGTTGGAGATTCCTACCTTTTTGTTGCTTTTCTGAACCAAACCTTTTTCATCATGTCCTGCTCTCTGGCAGAGCAAGGTTTGGTTCATTAACCACCTGGTGATCACAGGGCTGTGGATGGAAGCTGCAGTTTCAGATTTCTTCTAGCAGTAGTTAACCCTTTATGGTTTGTTCCCAAACAAGCTATTTTCTACTGCATTGAATTATTTTTTGAACTGCTTTGTTAAGCGACAGGCAAAACCCTGTGAAAGGCATTCTGGCAATGAGCAGTCTTAGAGCTTTCCCAAGCATAACAGCCCTCTTCAGGCTCTTGAAAAAAGATGTGCTTGAATATGACTGTATGAAGCTTGCTTTGTTCAAACAACCAGAGATGAGGATTAGAGATGGTCCGAACGACCTCCTGTTCGGTTCAGAAAAATCAAAAGTGGCCATTTTGAAAGCTTATATACACGTTATTGGGCATACAAAGAGTATGGGGGTCCGGGTACTGTCTCAGGGGACATGTATCAATGAAAAAAAAGTTTGCAAAAAAGATAATTTTTAAATGAACAGTGATTTACTGATGCTTAAAGTGAAATAATAAAAATGAAACATTCCTTTAACCACTTCAGCCCCAGAAGGATTTACCCCCTTAATGACCAGGCCATTTTTTGCGATCCGACACTGCGTTACTTTAACTGACAAATGCGTGGGTGTGCGACACTGTACCAAATAAAATTGAAGACTGTTTAGCGGGACAGCGACATTGCGGCGGACAAGTTTGACCCTAAGTGACGCTTTTTGGCGACCGCAGTGACACCAATACATGATCAATGCTATAAGAATGCACTGATCACTGTATAAATTACACTGGCAGGGAAGGGTTTAACACCAGGGACGATCAAAGGGTTGAGTGTGTCCTAAGGAGGTGCTTTCTAACTGAAGGGGGATTAGACTGACTGAGATTACAGAGAAATCACTGTTCCTGATCACTAGGAACAGACGATCTCTCTCTACTCCCCTGTCAGAACGGGGATCCGTCTTGTTTACATAGGCAGATCCCCATTCTGCCTCTCTGCACTGCGATTGCGAGTGGCCGGTGGACATCGCGGTTGTCACATGCCTTGGCCGGGAATTGATCTTAGGACCTGGTGTTCTTGGATTGATTCCCTGCTGCCTAAACCATTGGGATATTCCTACCTTGGTGATCCCTGGTTATCTTATGCTTTGGGGTATTGGACTCTGGCTCCACCCAGTGGCCAGCTGTAGACCGTCACCTGATTTAGGAACCTATAAATCATCACTTCCCCTTCCTGTCTTAGGAAGAGAATCTGTGGCTAAAGTGGACTTTCTGCACCTATGTGCGCGTGTCATGGATCTGCTACCCAGCGCTGGGGTCACTAAGGGTTAACAATTGTGCAGGGTAATTTCATTGATTGGAGCCAAGCTGCCTTATTAAAAAACACCTTAGCAGCACACAGACTCTGCTGTCTGATCTACAGTGTTTAGTGTGTGTTTCCTGAGGTACCTGTATCTGATTACCTGTTCCTGTGACCCGGCCTGCCTGACCTTGTTGATTTCCGCCTGCACCGACCCCCTGATTGCCTACGACCATTCTCCTGCCTGATCCTCCGATGCCTTTGCTGCCCGCCTGTTGACGACCCTGCTTGGACCTGACTACCCACCTGCCTGCTCCTCTTGTACCACACCGCCAGCCCGGTTCACGACCCAGCCTGTACGACCACGCTACTAGTGCACGAGTGCACCAATGGACTTCCTACCTACACCAGTGACCCAGTCTGACCCTCGTGCCATCCTGCACTCCCGAGCCACCTGTCTACTCTACCAGGGGTTCCTGAGTCAGGGCCGTAAGGGAGGTTATCTGCTGCATAAGCCAGACTCTTCCACCAGGTACCTGACATGGTCTCTGCCTTAGTATAGGTTTTACTTCCTGCCGTGGTATGCTCTTGGATTCTACGTTTCAGACTTCTGCTGGTTCCCGACTTTGCTTTTGACTACTCCTTTGGATTCTGCTGATTATCGTTGCTGACTCTGCCTGTCCCCGACTTCACCTTCTGGATTACCCCGTGAATTTCTGCCTAACTCATTATGCTGATTATCGTTGCTGACCCTGGCTGTAGAGGTTGACCGATATGGGTTTTTCTCCGGCTGATATTTGGAAATCGGGATGGCCGATATATGATGCCGATTTTTGCGGCCGATGTTTTAGGCCGATTTTTTTTTTTTTTTTTTTTTCCTTTTTTTCTCTTCATCTCATAAAACTTAACAGTCAAGTTAACATAACAAGACAGAACCAGAACAAAGAACTCTGGTTCAAAAAGATGCCACTCCTAGTCCCAATTGCAATCTAATGGTCACATAGATGTATATGGGACGAGTGAGTAGTGAGTATGACTTTCAATGACTTGGAATGCTATCTATCATTAGTTCAATAGGGGTGTTAGAGCCAGTGTCACCATGATCACTGGACCAATGCTGCTGGTTGTGCTGCAAGGACAGAAAGGTTCAAAAATATGCAAATTGGATGGACCAGTCGATTGTGAGTGGCAGATCTGCACACGCACTCTGGTTGGAATGTAGCTAGAGTAAGCATATCAGTGTCATCATCTGTAAAGTGTCTATTGTAATTTATAATAAAAATTCAGCTATATATAGTTATATACCTCTTTAAGAGCGCTGCACGTGACTCGATGGCCGCCGCCTGTCTCTTCTCATCCAACAAGTGCAGTGGGCAGGGCCGAGAATGACGTCAGTCGGGAGGAGGAGAGAGGTGGCGAGTGACGAGTCTCCTGAGCGCCGAGTGATGCTCTTATGAGGTCAGGTATAGCTGATTTTTTTATTATAACACACTTCTCTTCAAGGGCCGGAATGATCAAGGGCTGGGTATAGTGTAGCAGCCACGCTGCTGTGTTAATCAGTCTACATTTGCATAATAATCGGCCAATGCCAATTTCTTAAAAAAGGCCAAATATCGGCCGATATATCAGCCGGCCGATTATATCGGTCAACCTCTACCTACCTCTCCCTGACTTCGCCTTCTGGATTATCTCATGGACTTCTGCCTGGCTCCAAACTTTGTCCTCTACTAACCCTTAGTCTCTAGTTTTGTTGTCTCTTGAGGTAGTCTGTTGCACCTTCTATTGAGGTCCCGGAATTCTGGCTGCAGGATCTCCACCGTCCCTTCACCTGATACTGGGATAAGAAGACTACCGGTCAGGAAACCGGAGTGACGGTTGGAGGTCTCTGGCAGACCTCACAGCGGTACGGTGATTTACCCAATGGAATCACCTTGCCACAGTACATCTGTGATGGGCGGTCTTAAAGTGGTTAGAGTGCCTGGGGGGTTCCCTTAGTCTGCCTGTAAAGTGGCGCATCTACACCGTGTATAGAGCCTGCTGCAGCAAATATGGCATTTATAAAGCCAAAAAAATGACATTTTCCCTGAAAGCTTTCTTTATTATATAAACAATGGCTTGGGGAGCCAGTCTGTATGATGAGGCCACAATGTAGTGCACTTGGAACAAGATTAGATATTTTTTGGATAAATTCTGGTGTCTGTTTCACAGACTTTGGATAGAAGTAACAGGTACGGAAAAATTGGGCTTTGAGTGTTGGTGGTCCTTTCACACTGTAACACTATAGAGGTACACTTGATGAAAACAAGAATTGGCCTTGCTGTAAAAAAATTTAAATTTTATGCACCTGTCAAATAGGTGCGGAATAATTGGTCCTTGAGTGTTAATTGTTCACATGAAACCTATACCAAACAATTTCTTCCAGATGAAATCAACACCCACAAAGCTAGGCAGCGTAGACAGTCTTGAAGAGATTCCACATCCCAAAAACACTTAATCAGCAACATCGGCATTAGGGGATTGATAGCTGCTGCTAATCCTGGAACGATTCATTTTGATAAATGTCAGCGGGTCAACGGAGTCTGTGGACAGATGCGCTCTTTTATCTGTCACAAAACCTCTGGCAGCACTGAATGCCTGTTTGGAAAGCACGCTGGATGCAGGGCAGCCCAGCAGCTCAATTGCATACTGGTCATGTACTGGCCAGCGGTCTATTCTCATGACCCAGTAACCCATGGATCGTCAACTGGAATGCTCTTCATGTCTGTTTATGCCCCTAGATAATCTCCCACCATATGATGCAGATGCTACCGATGGGCTGTAGAAGCTGACAGCCCTTTGTGCCGAGGACTAAAAAAAAATTGAAATGCAACACTGATGTGTCCCCCTTCTCTACCACTCCTCTCGACCAACAGAAACCTCAAATCTAGCTTTTCCATGAAACTGTAACCTACCAGAGTCTGAAAAGGCATTACATAAACTCCTCTTTAAGGTGTCCTCAAGATTAGGGATGAGCTCCCGGTTCGAGTCGCACTCGCGTTTGACTCGAACATCGGGTGTTCGTTTGTTCGTGTTTTGCCGAACATTATGGGGCACGGCAACTTTGCACCTCCATAATGCATTCAGAATGACGCCCGCTGATTGGCCAAAGCATGCTCATGACCTGCATGCTTTAGCCAATCAGCGGGCAGCCTGCTGTGAGAGCTTTGATTGGCTAAAGGCAGACTCCAGCACTGCTGCACAGGACCTGTCTCTCACCCGGTACCACCAGCCAACTGATCGATATTCCTCTGCTACAGCTCACATCAAGCACATCTTGGAAAGGGTTGCCGTACAGCCGTTATCAGATGCGTTTCGTCATAGCCGTCATCTACTGTTGATAGGCTGTACGGCACAGCAACCTCTATCTAAGTATCCACCCATATGTTAATTTTTAGAGAACCCGCCCATGTCCAGGCAATGTCCCCAAGGCTGGAATTTAACTACTCACCGTCTTAATACATTTATAAGCAGGTTAAATATTACAATTTGAGACAGTTTAGATCATGTTTGCACACGCAATCTGGGTCAATCAGTAATGCGGCATACCTGTTCCGATATTATGGCGAACAGACTTATCTGATCCTACCTGCCACCTACATTATGCACTAAATCAAGATTATTAAAAGTATTGAATTAATTCACATTTTATATAAAACCTACTAAAAAATCTCACTACTTCATTCACAAGGTAGATCACAGTATACATGATTAAATAAACCCTCACCCTCCTAAATATAAAGATGTCCTTTAAAGGACACCGTTCCTACAAAGCCTATACCATATCTCTCATTACTGACAGGCAAAATTGGGTAGTGGTACCACACATCCTACACAAATAATAGTGCGGCATGTGGATCCACAGTATCATAAAATATTATCCAAAAATGAATTGTTATAATATTAATAAAAACATTGTAAATATAAAATGATATCATGAGAAATATTTATAATGATGGGATCATAATTCATTTCAAAAGTCATTTATAAAACAATTCAAATCAAGGTCAATATACAACCCCTCAGGACTAAGACTTTAATAAATATGGATAAATCCATTTTGTTTCTCTACGCGATAAATCACATACACGGTTAGATCCCCGCCACGGAGAGAAGACCGTGTCTATCCCACAGAAATGCATTACTGATGAATCTCCTATTATGTTTCTCCCTGAAGTGCAATGAGAGACTATGCTTCCTGAAAACTTTTTTGATATTAGTAATATGCTCCCCTATTCGGATTCTTAGGGGTCTTTTCGTGCGGCCTATATAGGTTAGCCCACAGGGGCACCATATCAAATAAACCACAAAAGGGAGTATTACAGGTAATGTATGCATTTATTGTGAACTCTTTACCTTCAGAACTGTAAAACTTATCACACATGACAGAATTCTCTCGTACAATTTTACAAACTTTGCACTTCCTACAGGGAAAAAACCCCTTTCTATCCACTTGAATCTTTTGTTGGCCCGGAGTGTCCAAAATCTTCTTGGCCACCGGATCCCCAAAACTGGGGGCTTTTTTATAAATAAACTTTGGACAGTCTGATAACACTGGACCTATCCTTGCAAAGAATGTGCCAGTGTCTCTGAAAGATTTCTTCCACTTCTTTATACTGACAGTGGAAATCTGATACGAAGCCAAACTGCCGTGAAAAATAAGGAATGTGGGGACCAGACGAATCCACGGCAGTTTGGCTTTGTGTCAGATTTCCACTGTCAGTATAAAGAAGTGGAAGAAATCTTTCAGGATTAAGTCCAGATCAGATGATAAAAAGTGCCGTCCGCAGCATCACACCTAGGACAGGCTGAGCTCCTACCTAGTTGATATTTGGCGAGTCTCTGGGGGGTGAGATACGTTTTGTGTAATATATATAATTGAGTGAGACGGTCTTATAGTCTAGGGGATACCAACTTGACCTCCTCCATAATCTTGTCCCAGTCCTCGTCCTGGATGTCCCCAATGTCCGTTACCCACTTGGCTTTGGCTCGGTCAGCCAGGTCAACGGTGGAAGGAAGGCGTATGGCCGTGTAGAGGTTTGTTATCAGTTTCTTTGGGTCATCTCCAAGTATTATGGCTATCACGTCAGGGGTAGACAGTATTGGAAACCCATTGGGGAATTGGGCCGTCAACGCGTGTCTCAATTGATGAAATCTAAAGAAAAAATTATTAGGGAGATTGTGCTCGGCCTTGAGTTCCTGAAACGTTATTAGTCCGCTGGGGGTCAGAAGCTGGTGAAGGTATAGGATGCCTTGGTCTATCCAGCATTTGGAGTCAGGGACCGTGAGTACCTCAGGGAAGTCCTTGTTGTGTCATATTGGTGTGTGTGTGGAATGTTTGGTATTGCGTCCTCTTAACAATCCAGCCCCACACGTAGCGGTGATGGTGGGCCATGCCGGAGTCAGGATTGCGTTGTGAGGGACATGTCAGGTCCCTCAGGATTGTCTGAAGGGGAGAATGTGCTGGATGATTGGGCCTATGGCTCACTAGGGACATATATCTTGGGAGGTCGGAGTTCATTAAGTGAAAGAAATGTGCCGTTTGTGCCGCCAGATAGTAGGCTGGGAGGGCACCACCACCCATGTTTGTGGGGTTCATCAGCATGATCCATGATAGTTTATGTCTCGCTGTGCCCCACACAAATGTGTTCAGAATAGAGTCCAATGTCTTAAATTTAGAGAGCACGGGGGGTGGGGCATGCCAAGCCATATAGAGTACCTTGGGGAGGATGATAATTTTGATAAGGTTAATACGACCACAGACCCCGATGGGCAACCTAGCCCATATTTGGGTCTTAGATTTTAAAAGGTCACGTAAGGGTTCCAAGTTAAGTGGTGCGTATCCCGTCAGAGATCTAGTGACCATGACCCCCAAGTATTTAATAGAGGATACTATTCTAAGCGGGAGAGGGACAACTGGGCACGAGAGAGGAAAGTGGTCTAGGTGGAGAATCTGGGATTTTTCCCAATTAATACGTAATCCCGAGTGTTTCCCCATACCTTCAATGGTGGAGAGGGCTTCCACAAGGGAGTGATGAGGGTCTGCTAGGTACAACACCATATCATCGGCGTATAGGCCTATTTTCTCCTCAAAGTTCCCGATTTTCAGCCCCTCTATACTACGATTCGCTCTTATAACAGCCGCCAGGGGTTCTACTGCCAGGGCATAAAGAAGGGGAGACAGGGGGCACCCCTGTCGGGTACCCCTACTCAAGGGGAAGCTATCAGACGTGCACCCATTTACTGATACTCTAGCCTTGGGGGATTGGTATAATAATTGGACCCACTTTATAAAATTGGAGCCAAAGCCGAAACGTCGCAGGCATGACCACAGAAACTCCCACTCCACGGAGTCAAATGCCTTAGCGGCGTCCAGGGCAATAAGCACCCTGGTGCCAATGTTATCATGTTGGGCTTGTATGTTCATATAGAGCCGTCTAATATTGATTGCTGTATTTTTGCCAGGCATGAATCCCGTTTGGTCTGAGTGGACCAGTGACAGGATCACCCTGTTTAGTCGTGTCGCCAGAACTTTTGCCAAGATCTTTATATCCACCTGGAGCAGCGATATTGGCCTGTATGACTCCGGGGAGTGGAGGTCCTTCCCGGGCTTTGGTATTATTATGATCCTTGCTTCCCGCATTGACTCAGGGAGTACCCCAGTGTCAAATATGTCCCGGTAGAGGGCAGTCAGTTCAGTAACTAGTGTTTCTGCGTATGTGGCATAAAACTCAAGAGGTAGCCCATCTGTCCCTGGTGCTTTAGATCTGGCTAAGCCTGACAGGGCATCAGAGACATCGTCTGATGTTATAGGGGCCTCTAGGAGTTGTACCTGTTCCTCAGTCAGCTGTGGGAGGGGTATTTCTCGCAAGTAGTCCGCTGTCTGTGAGGAGGTATGTGACCTTCTAGAGGTGTACAAATCAGCGTAGAATTTACGAAATTCCCCTGCAACTTGATTGGGCGATGTAACTGACTCTCCCTCCGGAGTAACCAATGAGACCACCACTGGGGGAGTAATGTCCAGGTGGGCCAGGTAGGCTAGTAATCTCCCCGCACGCTCCCCATGTTCAAATATCCTTTGTTTGGTAAAGACCAAGTGTCGCTTAGCTTGCTCTATGTGTAGGTGATTGACCAGTCGGACATATTTGGACTATCTTTACCTGTTTGTGAAGTTAATACTTTGTCACGTGTGTCATTCACTGTGAAATAATTTATTTGCTTATTATATGAGCGTATCATTTTATATGTACACTTTTGAGCGCTACTAATTATTGCAATTTTGTAATAATAAGGAATTGGATATCTTATAGCTATATAGTGGCTGCTAATATATATTGTACATATATCTGTTTAGATGTACCTAGGCGCAGTGTGAGAGATTCAGTCATTGGGCGGTATTTTTGATATCCCATTTGAGATGTGTATATATATATACTGTATATATTCTAGTGTGTGTGTATATACAGTATCTCACAAAAGTGAGTGCACCCCACCACATTTTTGTAAATATTTTATTATATCTTTTCATGTGACAACACTGAAGAAATTACACTCTGCTACAAAGTAAAGTAGTGCGTGTACAGCTTGTATAACAGTGTAAATTTGCTGTCCCCTAAAAATAACTCAACACACAGCCATTAATGTATAAATCGCTGGCAACAAAAGTGAGTACACCCTAAGTGAATGTCAAATTTGGCCCAATTAGCCATTTTCCCTCCCCAGTGTCATGTGACTCGTTAATGTTACAAGGTTTCAGGTGTGAATGGGGAGCAGGTGTGTTAAATTTGGTGTTCTCGCTCTCACTCTCTCATACTGGTCACTGGAAGTTCAACATGGCACCTCATGGCAAAGAGCTCTCTGAGGATCTGAAAAAAAGAATTGTTGCTCTATATAAATGGCCTAGGCTATAAGAAGATTGGCAAGACCCTGAAACTGAGCTGCAGCACCTTGGCCAAGACCATACAGTGGTTTAACAGGACAGGTTCCACTCAGAACAGGCCTCGCCATGGTCGACCAAAGAAGATGAGTGCACCTGCTCAGCGTCATATCCAGAGGTTGTCTTTGGGAAATAGACGTATGAGTGCTGCCAGTATTGCTACAGAGGTTAAAGGGGTGTGGGGTCAACCTGTCATTGCTCAGACCATATGCCGCACACCGCATCAAATTGGTCTGCATGGCTGTCATCCCTGAAGGAAGCCTCTTCTAAAGATGATGTACAAGAAAGCCCACAAACAGTTTGCTGAAGAGAAGCAGACTATGGACATGGATCACTGGAACCATGTCCTGTGGTCTGATGAGACCAAGATAAACTTATTTGGTTCAGATGGTGTCAAGCGTGTGTGATGGCCACCAGGTGAGGAGAACAAAGACAAGTGTGTCTTGCCTACAGTCAAGCATGGTGATGGGAGTGTCATGGTCTGGGGCTGCATGAGCGCTGCAGGCACTGGGGAGCTACAGTTCATTGAGGGAACCATGAATGGCAACATGTACTATGACATACTGAAGCAGAACATGATCCCATCCCTTTGGAGACTGGGCCACAGGGCAGTATTCCAACATAATGACCCCAAACACACCTTCAAGATGACCACTGCCTTGCTAAAGAAGCTGGGGTCCTCTTCCACTCCTCCATGACGACATCACTGAGCTGGTGGATGTTAGAGATCTTGCGCTCCTCCACCTTCCATTTGAGGATGCCCCACAGATGCTCAATGGGGTTTAGGTCTGGAGACATGCTTGGCCAGTCTGTCTCCAGACCAAGCCAAGCGTGTCTCCAGACCTAAACCCTATTGAGCATCTGTGGGGCATCCTCAAATGGAAGGTGGAGGAGCGCAAGATCTCTAACATCCACCAGCTCAGTGATGTCATCATGGAGGAGTGGAAGAGGACTCCAGTGACAACCTGTGAAGCTCTGGTGATCTCCATGCTCAAGAGGGTTAAGGCGGTTCAGGAAACTAATGGTGGCTACACAAAATATTGACAAGTTGGGCCCAATTTAGACATTTTCATTTAGCGGTGTACTCACTTTTGTTGCCAGTGGTTTAGACATTAATGGCTGTGTGAGTTATTTTGAGGGGACAGCAAATTTACACTGTTATACAAGCTGTACACTCACTATTTTACATTGTAGCAAAGTGTCATTTCTTAAGTGTTGTCACATGAAAGGTAAAGACGCCTGGTTGCGTGCAGGATGGCAGGTACATCCGCCCAAGATTCAAAGTGTATACAGACTTATACCACTAGAGGGAGTGCTGAGTTTTGCAGGGGAAGAGGTAATGAGTCTAGCTGGGTTGAGCTGGCTCATTAAGACCTCTGCATAAACTCCCAGCAAGCATAGGTGAGTGCTCCACCCTGGAACCAGCTCTGTGACCATAGACTGGGGAGTGTAACATCCTGTACACAGTAAGGCCTGTGTGGCTGTATATCCTCCAGTGAGAGATAGGAGCTGTGTACTGTGGTAGGCTGTACCCAGCTGACAGACAGGGAAACCTATTGTGCAGTCAGTGGCCAAGTGGCCTAGGATTTATTTTGTTTGTTTTTTTTGCTGTTTTTTACATTCTAACTAGTGAGAATAAACTACATTTTTGTTTTCACCTGAAACTGCTGTCTCGCTGTGCCTAAAATTGTGTGGTGAACCCTTCCAGGGGGTCAAACACCCCTGCTGCTGAGCTAACCCCCGTACAGTGGTGGAGGAAGCCAGGGGCAGTTTTTTTTTGTGAAAGGCCAGCATGGAAGAATTACTGAGACAGCTTGCTGTAGCAAATGCTAATCAGCAACAAATGAATGCTAGTCTACAACAAGCAAACACTAATCAGCAGCGAGCTCTCCAGCAAAGTATGGAAGCACAGCAACGAGCCCAGCAACAATCTGAGGCTCGCTTAATTGAGCTGTTGCAGAAGCAAGAGCAGAGACTTCAACAGCAAATGGATGCCATAACACAACATCGTCCGCAGACCAGTGAGGCAAGTGGTTCCAGTAATACACCATAATTTTGTGTGAGCCGTGTATTGCCAAAAATGACTGGAGAGGATGATCTGGAAGTGTTTCTGACCACATTTGAAAGGACTGCTGAGAGAGAAAAGTGGCCTAAGGAACAGTGGGCTGGATTGGTGGCTCCTCTACTAGCTGGGGAATCGCAGAAAGCGTATTGTGACTTAGAACCGGACCAAGCAAAAGACTATGTTGTGCTAAAAACAGAAATATTGGCACGGCTGGGTGTCACCCTGGCTGTCCAGGCTCAGCATGTGCATAACTGGATTTTCCCAATTGAAAAGCACCCCCAGGTCGCAAATGTATGATCTCATTCACCTGGGCAGGAAGTGGCTACAACCTGAAACCCTGACAGCACCAAAGATTGTGGAACGTGTGGTAATGGATCGGTTCCTGAGATCTCTACCTACTGCTATACAAAAGTGGGTAAACCATGGAAACCCGGACATGGCCGACAAGCTTGTGGATCTGGTAGAGAGGTACTTGGCTACAGAGAACCTGACCGCCTCTCCCAGGGACTCACTTTCCACCCTAAGACCAGACCATCCCCAGCGGCGGGTAAGATGACTTCAAGGGGTAAGGGTGGAGAGAGTGAGAGGTCGGGAAGTTTGCATAATGTATGGCGACCGCAGTCAAAGTCGCAGGAAGCAGCGAAAAAATGTATTTGTTATCGTTGTCGGCAAGAGGGACATATTGCAGCTATTTGCCCAGTTGTGGATGAGCAATGGAATGTGACTATTTAAGATACAGATGTCAGTCGCTGTTTGCGACAGTTGCATGCACTGCCACCCGGGGAACTGAAAAAACATTTATGCAAAATGTGTATTGATAAAAATGTTGTTGTGTTGCTAGATTCATGTAGTCTGGTAATATTGATCAAAGCTGAATTAGTTACTACAGAGGTCTCTAGGAATAACAAGGTGGCTGTTATTTGTGTACATGGGGACACCAGAGAATATCCTGTGGCTAAAGTGTTTTTTGAGACCCCCAAAGGTAACATAACTCATCAGGTGGGGTTGGTGCCTCACTTACCACATGATGCTATTGTAGGGAGGGATTTTCCAAAATTCTGGGAACTCTGGGATGGTCCTGAACCCACCACAGAGGCCCCTAGAGGCCAGGAAGAGGAATCCCAGGTATCCTCTGATAATGGTGAGACTTCTCCAGATTTTCCCTTGTCGATGTTGGCAGGAGAGTCTCGGGAAACTGGGGAGGAACCAACATCTTCAGACGAAAACATGCCGTCTGTAGAGTTCTCTGATTTAGAGGTTCACAGGGAAAATTTTGCCACAGAACAGGTAAAAGACCCCACCCTGATAAAGGCACGGGAAAATGTGTTAAAGATAGATGCTGAACAAGTGAACCCAGATCAGTCCTGCAGTTACCCATACTTTATGGTGGAAAGGGATCTGTTGTATTGGGTTGCCCAAAAGGCAGATGAAACCATTGAGCAACTTGTGGTACCCCAACCCTATAGGAAGTTGGTATTGGAATTAGCCCATGGTGACATTTTGGGAGGTCATTTGGGGGCGGAGAAAACCAGAGAGAGAGTATTGCGAAGGTTCTATTGGCCTGGGGTCATGAAGGAAATAGAAAATTATTGTTCCTCTTGCCCTGTGTGTCAGAAGTTGGCACCTTTTGTCGCATTTCCATAACCCCCTGGTACCTCTCCCCATCATTGAGGTTCCCTTTGAGAGGATCGCAATGGATTTGGTTGGTCCGATACTGAAGTCCGCTAGGGGGCATCAGTACATTTTGGTCATAATGGACAATGCCACCAGCTATCCTGAAGCGATCCCTCTTAGAAATACCTCCGCCAAGACAATAGCCAAAGAGCTATTTCTGGTCTTCAGCCGTGTGGGTATTTGTAAGGAATTGCTTACAGACCAGGGTATCCCATTTATGTCCAGGGTAATGAAAGAGTTATGCAAGTTGTTCAAGTGACAAAATTACGTACATCCGTGTATCACCCTCAAACAGATGGGTTGGTTGAAAGGTTCAACAAAACCCTAAAACAAATCTTAAAAAAAAAGTGGTGGATCGAGATGGAAAGAATTGGGGCTGTTTAATACCCTACTTGATGTTTGCTATTCGGGAAGTACCACAATCCTCTACCGGGTTCTCGCCCTTCGAATTACTCTATGGGAGACACCCAAGAGGGCTGTTGGATATCGCCAAGGAAACTTGGGAAAGTGAGAGTTCTCCCCACCGGAGTGTGATTGAGCATGTTGCCCTGATGCAAGACAGAATTGCACAGGTAATGCCAATCGTCGAAAACTTGGCCCAAGCGCAGTTAGCACAGCAAAGGGTGTACCGCAAGGCAAAGACCCGTACTTTTTCACCGGGGGATAGGGTGTTGGTACTCATCCCTACGGCCAAAATCAAATTCCTGGCCAAATGGCAGGGCCCATACGAAATAATTGAAAAAGTGGGTGAGGTGAACTACAGGGTCAGACAACCAGGATGGCGAAAGCCAGAACAGATCTACCACATTAATCTGAAAGCCTGGAGGGATAGGGAATCCCTAGTCGCAGAAACCTTGGTGTCGCAGACTCAGTCTGATTGCTTAATTCCTGAGGTTGGAATAGCAGTCACCCTATCAAAACCTTAAAACAGGAGGTGAAAGAGTTTGTGCTCCGCAACAGAGAGGTGTTCTCTGAGCTGCTGGGACAAACATCTGGGGTAGAGCATGACATTATCACCCCGCCCGGTGAAAGGTTTTTAGTTTTACTCTATCGAATACCGGAGGCTCAACGGGAGGCAATACGAGGGGAAGTTCAATGAATACTTGAATTAGGTGTGATAGAGTCCCAGAGTGACTGGTCCAGCTCGATCGTTTTAGTGCCCAAACCCGATGGGAGCTGGCGATTTTGTAACGATTTCCGGCAGTTGAATAAAGTTACAAAATTTGACACCTACCCTATGCCACGCATAGATGAACTGATTGACCGGCTGGGAACAGCCTGATACATGACGACCCTTGATCTCATTGGCAGATTCCCCTAGCTGAGTCAGCGAAGGAGAAAACGGCATTTGTAACACCAGAGGGGGCATTCCAATATAAAAGAATGCCGTTTGGGTTACAGAATGCACCAGCCACATTCCAGCGGAAAATGGACAAAATTCTGAGGCCCCATCAGAAGTATGCTGCAGCCTACTTGGACGATGTGATTATCCACAGTACGGATTGGGCCTCACATCTGCCAAAAGTGCAAGCTGTACTGGACTCCATAAGGGAAGCTGAGTTCACGGCTAATCCCAAAAAGTGTACCACTGGACCGGAAGAGGCCAAATATTTGGGGTACACTATTGGGAGGGGAGTAATAAAACCCCAAGTCAATAAAGCGGAAGCCATAAATAGTTGGCCACGCCCCAACAGCAAGAAGCAGGTTCGAGCATTCCTCGGAATTGCTGGATACTATCTGCGATTCATCCCTCACTTTGCCTCGCAGGCTGTGCCCCTAACCAACCTGACAAAAGGGAGAGAGTCTACCATGGTGAAATGGACCCCGGAGGCTGAAGCAGCCTTCCAGGCTCTAAAAAAACCTTATGTAGCCAACCAGTGCTGTACTCCCCGGACTTCGCTAAGGACTTTGTGGTACAGACTGATGCATCAGATGTAGGCTTAGGAGCAGTGTTGTCTCAGGTCTGGAACAGAGAAGAGCACCCAGTAATTTATCTTAGCAGGGAACTGAAACCCCACAAAGAAAACTATGCCACAATTGAAAAAGAGTGTCTAGCGGTGAAATGGGCGCTAGACTCCCGGCGATACTATTTGCTGGGTAGACACTTTGACCTGATTACAGATCACGCGCCCCTAAAGTGGATGGCTCAAAACAAGGAGAGCAATAGAAGGGTAAATCGTTGGTTTCTGGCCCTGCAAGAATACAACTTCACCATGAAGCATTGCCCTGGGGTTCAAATAGGGGAACGTGGATGCTCTATCTCGGGTACCTGCGTACCTGGCTGCGTGTGTCCCAAACCCCAGTTTGAAACAAGAGGGGGGGGGTATGTGACAGCTGGCAGGTAAAGACGCCTGGTTGCGTGCAGGATGGCAGGTACATCTGCCAAAGATTCAAAGTGTATACAGACTTATACCACTAGGGGGAGTGCTGAGGTTTGCAGGGGTAGAGGTAATGAGTCCAGCTGGGTTGAGCTGGCTCATTAAGACCTCTACATAAACTCCCAGCAAGCATAGGTGAGTGCTCCACCCTGGAACCAGCTCTGTGACCATAGACTGGGGAGTGTAACATCCTGTACATGGTAAGGCCTGTGTGGCTGTATATCCTGCAGTGAGAGATAGGAGCTTTGTACAGTGGTAGGCTGTACCCAGCTGACAGACAGGGAAACCTATTGTGCAGTCAGTGTTCAAGTAGCCTAGGATTTATTTTGTTTGTTTTTTTGCTGTTTTTTTTCATTGTAACTAGTGAGAATAAACTACATTTTTGTTTTCACCTAAAACTGCTGTCTTGCTGTGCCTAAAATTGTGTAGTGAACTCTTCCAGGGGGTCAAACACCCCCCCTGCCGAGCTAACCCCCTTACACATATATATATATTTATACATACGGTGTATATAGTACACTTGACATGGTGTATTAAAATATATACAGCCTGGCATGTGTGTGTGTGTATATGTATGTATGTATATATGTGTATATAATATACCAGGCTGTATATATTTTAATACACTACGTCAAGGGCACTATATACCGTATGTACAGATCTATAGTGCACACTCAATACGCTGTGTGTGAGTGTGTGTAATAAATATATATATATATATATATATATATATAGCGTATTGAGTGTGCACTATATATCTGTACATACGGTATATAGTACACTTAAAATATATTCCG
>BLSH010300506.1:0-25286 GCA_018402905.1 Glandirana rugosa | reverse complement strand
GCTATTCATCCCATTCCCCCATCACTACCACCACCGCTCGCTGCCACTCATCCCAGCCCCATGCTCCAGGGGGCCCATGCCTCACCCCTATACACCTGGATAGGAGGAGGGATGGCATATGGAGGAACCAATACCCTTCATTTTCCTCCTGCAGTCACTGAAAGCCTACTTCTCCTCTCCCGCCCGCCGGCATTCAGCGGCTGCAGGCAGAAAATGCAGGGGATTGGTTCCGCCATATGCCGCCCCCGCCGCTCCTCCTATCCAGGTGTACAGGGGTGACACATGGGCCCCCTGAAGCATGGGGCTGGGTCGCCGCAGGGGTCAGGGGGGCAGTCATGGTTTCTTGCACCGGGGCCCTAAAGGTTCTAGTTATGCCTCTGCTTCCGGGACTGAAGTGGTTAAATAATATATTGCTCAAAAATTCCATGGGTATATGTGGAATTACACCCAAAAATACAGTTGTGCTCATAAGTTTATATACCCTGGCAGAATTTATGATTTATTGGCCATTTTTCAGAGAATATGAATGAGAACACAAAAACATTTCTTTCACTCATGGTTAGTGTTTGACTGAAGCCATTTATTATCAATCAACTATGTTTACTCTTTTTAAATCATAATGACAACAGAAACAATCCAAATGACCCTGATCAAAAGTTTAAATACCCCAGTTCTTCATACTGTGTATTGCCCCCTTTAACATCAATGACAGCTTGAAGTCTTTTGTGGTATTTGTGGATGAGGCTCTGTATCTTTTCAGATGGTAAAGCTGCCCATTCCTCTTGGCAAAAAGCCTCCAGTTCCTGGAAATTCTTGCATGAACGTCACGTTTGAGATCTCCCCAGAGTGGCTCAATGATATTGAGGTCAGGAGACTGAGATGGCCCCTCCAGAACCTTCACTTTATTCTGCTGTAGCTAATGACAGGTCTACTTGGCCTTGGGTTTTGGATCGTTGTCATGTTGGAATGTCCAAGTATGTCCCATGCGCAGCTTCCTGGCTGATGAATGCTAATGTTCCTCCTGTATTTTTTGATAACATACTGCATTCATCTTGCCATCAATTTTGACCAAATTTCCTGTGCTTCACAGTAGCATTCCGTGTTTCACAGTAGGAATGGTATACCTTTCATCATAGGCCTTGTTGATTCCTCTCCAAATGTAGCCTTTATGGTTGTGGCCAAAAAGCTAAATTTTTGTCTCATCACTCCAAATGACTTTGTGCCAGAAAGTTTGAGGCTTGTCTCTGGGCTGTTTGGCATATTGCATGCGGGATACTTTGTGGCATTTGCGTAGTAATGTCTTTCTTCTGGCGACTCAACAATGCAGCCCATCTTTCTTCAAGTGCCTCCTTATTGTGCATCTTGAAACAGCCACACCACATGTTTTCAGAGAGTCCTGTATTTCACCTGAAGTTATTTGAGGGTTTTTCTTTGCATCCTGAACAATTTTCCTGGCAGCTGTAGCTGAAATCTTAGTTAGTCTACCTGACCGTGGTTTGGTTTCAACAGAACCCCTCATTTTCCACTTCTTGATTAGAGCTTGAACACTGCTGATTGGCATTCTCAATTCCTTGGATATATTTTTATATATGGTTGGGGTATACGGGTGGCATCATTTCCTATTGCTGACATCAGCCCCCCGGCATCTCGCGAGACTAGAGCAAGGCAGACAGAGGATAGTTCAGAATTGGCTCTTCTTCATTTCCATAATAACCGGAAACGAAGAAGAGGCCGAAATTTCTTTTTTTGGCAGATTCGGGACTGGAAAAATAAGTGAGGGCAGAAATAGGCAACAGTACAAGATGCGGAACCCCTCAGTTAACATGGTGACCAGGTCTACAGAACGAAAAAATTATCTCCTTATTATACAGTAAGAAGGCTTTTCATGTACTCTAAATATGATAGTTTAATTGACAATGACCTATTATATTGAATTAGAGGTAAAAGAAAAAAATTATGACAGAGGATACAACCGCTTTAAAGCGAAACAATAAAAATGAAACATTCCTTTAAATAATGTGCCTGGGGGAGGGGGGTCCCCTTAGTCTGCCTGTAAAAGGGCACACCTCCGTGATGTTTAGAACAGTGCCAGAGCAAAATGACATTTGTACAGGGAAAATTGGCTGTAATCTATTGGCAGTTCCCGGCAATATACTGTAGATAAAAATCACAGAAAAAATTTGCGTAGGGTCGTCCCCGTCCCCCCCCCCCCAGTCCAGGCCCTTCGGGTTTCGTATGGATTTTAAGGGGAACCCCGCACTAAAATTTTTTAAAAAAATGATGTGGGGTTCCCCCTAAAATCCAAACCAGACCCTTATCTGAGCATGCAACCTGGCCGCCCAGGATGGGGGGGGGGGCGAGCAACCCCCTCCTGAGCCGTACCAGGCTACATGCCCTCAACATGGGGAGTATGGGTGCTTTGGGGGGGGGGCTATGTGCTCCCCACCCCAAAGCACCTTGTCCCCATGATGATGAGGACAAGAGCTTCTTCCCCACGTGGTTGTGGTGGTCTGCGGGCGGGGGGGCTTATCTGAATATGGAAGTCCCCTTTAATAAGGGGGCCCCCAGATTCAAGCCCCCACATGTGAATTAGTATCAGGTACATCGTACTCCTACTAATTCACCAAAAAGTATCAAAAAAGAAAAAAACACAGGAGACAATTAGGGTCCTTTATTAAAAAAGAAAAAAAGTGTCCCCCGTTGTAGTCCATCCTCAATCACGGCGCACAATGGACCCAAAAAAATGCAACAGCTCCTCCTCCATGGAAGGGCTCCCGCTGAGTGAGCTCTCTTTATTTTGACAGTTTATTTATAGTCAAGGGCAGGGCCACCCGGTGACATAATTGAGTGAACCGCCCCTCTGACGTCGCATGACGTCGAGGGGGCAGGGTCACCAGCTATGTCACTGGGTGGCCCTACCCTTGAATATAAATAAACTGTCAAAACACGGCGAGCGCAGGCGGCGGCAGCCCCCCCATGGAGGTGGAGCTGTATGTGCCGTCATCTCGCCATGCATTATGGGGCGCTCCGCGGCGGGCGAAGTCGCCGTGAAGTCCCATAATGTTCACATGCGACTCGAACCGCGGGCCCATCCCTATTGATTGATAATAAATGGCTTCAGCCAAATACTAACCATGGGTGAAAAAAATGTTTTTGTGTTATCATTCATATTCTCTAAAAAATGGCCAAGAAATCATAAATTCTGCCAGGGTATGTAAACTTATGAGCACAACTGTATGTGGAATTACACCCCAAAATACATTCTGCTGCTTCTCCTGAATACGGAGATACCACATGTGTGATACTTTTTGGCAGTCTAGCCGTGTACAGGACCCCGAAAACCAATTACCGCCTTCAAGATTTCTAAGGGCAAAAATTGCTGATTTCACTACTCACTGCCTATCACAGTTTCGGAGGCCATGAAATATCCAGATTGCAAAAAAAAAAAAAAAAAAAAACCCCACATGAACCCAGTTTTTCGATTCTTTCTAACTCAATTACTACTAGTTCTAACATATTGGGTACTTCTTCCTCTCTTTCTACTTCTATTACTGCTCCTGCTCTTACACAGCCCTCTCTGAGTTCCACTGACACATCTTTTTTAGTTAAGCACCTCTAACATATATTCATCCAACAATTTGAATATCTTCAACCTATCCAACTAGAAATTATCTAAGGAAGCAGAGACTTTGCTATCTAGGGGTCTCAGCTTCTGCACTGAAGCAGAGGTTGACCCCTTTGAGTTATTAAAGGACCTTAACCTATTTGGCAGGAAGCTTTTATATAAAAGTATGTATTCTAAAACCAACATGGATGTAACACCCAGACCCCTGGACACACGTTCTGAGGAAGCACTGGATAATTTAATATCCTTGTTGGAGGAACAGGATTCCACGGAATCGCTAGATCCCTCTGAGTTGGAAGAGGTGCTACAGGAATATATTACTATTCCTAAGAAGGTTCACCTTAATGTTCAGGTCCCTAAAAAGAAATCTGACAAATTTCCTAATCTGAGTTCCAACCCTAATCTTTCAGCTTTTCTTTGCATCACCACAGCCGAGATCAGAAAAATTAGATCACGCACACGCCGGCGTTATCTTTCTTATGCTGAACAAAAAGCTTTGAACAATTTAAAAAAATGTCATGATCTAACGATAAAACCCTCCGACAAAGGAGGCAATATCGTTATCATGAACAATGACCAATATAAAAAAATGTGTTTGGACATTCTGTGTAATAGGGAGTGGTACATTCCTATTTCCAGATCTAGGGTCGAGAAATTTAATGCTCGATTCTATGTTATGGTGGATGAGGCCTATGCGAATAATATTATTGACAAGGACACATGGGACTTCATCCGGATAAAACATCCAAAAACACCTACATTCTTTAGTCTTCCCAAGGTCCACAAGAATTCTGCCATCCCTCCAGGAAGACCAATAATCTCAGGCAATGGGAGTATCACTGAGAATCTCAGCAAGTTCATAGATGCCCATTTGAGACCCTTTGTAACGAGTCTACCCTCTTATGTGAGATATACAATACATCTCTTACAACAACTTGAGGGCATCTATGTCTCGCCAGAAGCAATTCTGGTCAGCATAGATGTTGAAGCGCTCTTTAGGTCCATTCCCCACCTTAGGGGCTTGGAAGTAATTAAGCGCATTCTGTCCCAATCTCATAGGGATGACAATGACAAAATCAATACTTTTTTGAAGTAGGCTTTGCGATTCATTCTTACACACAACGTATTCACGTTTGATGGTTCCCACTTCCTCCAGGTGCAGGGTGTTGCGATGGGGACATGCTGTGCCCCATCGTACGCCAATCTGTACCTGGGGGAGTGGGAACATTTGTTATTGTTGGATGAACGTCTGACATCTCTAACAAGCCACACCCAAGTTTGGTTTCGTCACATAGATGATGTTTTCCTTATTTGGGATGGATCTATGGACTTGCTTGAGAATTTTCTAAAACAACTTAACATTAATGATTTTAATTTGCAGTTTACTATGGTTCATAACTCCAAAAGGCTGACATTTTTGGACATTACTGCCCAAAAAGAGGATGATTGCAGTCTGTCTAGTGGACTATATAGAAAACCAACAGCTGGAAACACCATACTCCATGCTGATAGCTCTCACGCAGTATCCCTGGTGAGATCTATCCCTTTTTCACAGTATTTACACCTGAAACGTAATTGCTCTGACCCGACTGACTTCTTACGAGAAGCAAACAAACTAAGAGACTCCTCTTGAGAGGATATTCCAAAACCTGAATCTGTGGGTATGTACTGTTTGACTTTCATATGTCTGTTGTATCTGTGCTAAAATTAGATTTCATTGTTATAACCACTAGCATGTCTGTAATTGTGAGTGTTGCCTCCCTTTTTGCAGCTTT
Organism: Glandirana rugosa; assembly: GCA_018402905.1. Classification (NCBI taxonomy): domain Eukaryota; kingdom Metazoa; phylum Chordata; class Amphibia; order Anura; family Ranidae; genus Glandirana; species Glandirana rugosa. The sequence goes on along the minus strand of BLSH010300506.1, from coordinate 19,886 downwards.
TGGCCCGCATTTACAGACTTGCCGCGTTGTGGGGTCCTCCGTTCAGTTGTGGTTGGTTCCCGGTCTACTCTGTCCCCTCCCTTCCCCCCTCCTTCCCCCCGCATTCTTCCCCCCTTTCCCCCCCTTCTCTTTTTTTTTCCAATTCATTCGGCGGAGCGTGGGACGACTTCGGCCCTTTTTTTGGGGGCGCCATTGTGCCCTTCTCTGTCCCTTGCAGGCAATGGGGGTCAGCATTCACCGCCCGGTGCACCCAGGCCCCCGATCTCCCTTCTAGGCCGGGGGCTGGGCTCTTTTGGGAAGTGGGGACCCCGGGGGGGGGTTTCCCTGGGCTCCCTACTCTCCCTCCTGCATCGGAGGGGTCCCTCTGCATGACGCCCCCCGTGCTATGTTCACGGGGTGGCGCCGTGCAGATAGACCTCTTGGGACCCGTTTTGGAACCTTGCGTGATACAGGTTTGTGACCCTGGGGGAAGAATGGCTATTACCCTCCGTCTCTGGGGGAGTTATCTCTGGTTCTAGGTTGCTTGGATCGTTTGGAGACAGCGTCTCGGTTGCTTAGCAACCAAGATGCTAGCCTAATTGGTCCACCCAGCCCCATACGTGGCTCATTGTCCGCGCGTATGCATTGCATCATTGCACGTATGCATGACGTCATTGCACTGCGCAGCGTGCACCACGTGGGGAATTGGCGCCATTCGGCTCCATTTAAGCAGAGAGACGGTGGACATGGTGTTAGCCGCTGTCTCTTCTGTGGGAGGTCGAATTTGTACCGCGTTAACTCCATGGTAAGGCCTCTGTTTTTTCCCCCCTCCTGTATTAATTGCAGTTTAACTTGCAATGCTGAACTTTTGTTGATGATCTATGGGCATGTATGTATTTTTTCATTGGAGTCAATGGCTGAAACTATTCTTTGACCCCATCTACCTATGACCCATATCCTTTAATAGTCATCATAACGTTATAATTCCAAATTAGTATGTTTTTGAAGCTGCTGTTTTAACATCTGATCTGATTATAATCTGGTAAGATGTTAGGGGTTAGGCACATTTTGGTTGTGTGCACCCCATATTATACATCTGGATGCTATTCCCAATACAATTATCTATGGTGGCTTTATAAATAATTTTCATTATTTGCACAATGCAATGCCAATAATCACATGATTTATACATACATATATTCTTATTCCCTCCCCATTCATTTTAGGAAGTTATCCAATGACTCTCCCCTAACTGGGGATCACTGCTGATGCTCCCTCCAATTTTGCGGCTTTGCCGTTTCTGGGGGGTCCTTGTGGTGTCTGTGTCGGCCTTCTGCTCTGTGGGGGATACCTTGGGTCCCAGTCGCCTACTACTCTGCCCTATGGATTTTGGTTCCTTTACCCCCCTTCCCACCCTATTGGTTCCTTTGATGTAGCGCGTATTCGCTCAACTCGTTGATGCGCGGTGAGTGACCCCTTATTGATGTTCTCAGTTTACCTGTAACCTTGTGCATGGCAAGTGTCAGCCTGTAATATTTATGATATTTTTCAGAGTATTTAATCTGGGCATTTATGATCGCCCATGAAGAAGGGCAACTATCCCGAAACATGTTGGGTGCATGCTAGAGAAGATAACAGCTTTATGACTTTACTCACAGTCCATGTAAAATTCATCCTTTTCTGTAGTACCAATGCCGCATTGTCTATTTAAGCGTGTACATATGTGACACATCTGTTCTATTTTAAACTTTGTTAAGAAATAAAATTCTTATGTTTTTATAAAACCATGGTTTGATTTTTGTACTGCCTTTAAAGTCCCACTTTTGTACTGGGGGAGCACCCTTTTTTTCATTTTGGAAAGTAGACACCCCATGCTATTTGCTGAGAGGCATGTTGAATTCATGGAACATTTTATATTTTGCCACAAGTTGCCACTAAATGATATATTGCTCGAACATGCCATGGGTATATGTGGAATTACACCCCAAAATACATTCTGCTGCTTCTCCTGAGTACGGGGATACCACTTGTGTTAGAATTTTTGAAAGACTAGCTGTGTACAGAACCCCAAATCACCATCTTCAGGCTTTCTAAGGGTGTAAAATGGTGATTTTACTCCTCACTAACTATAACGGTTTTGGAGTCCCTGAAGTGTCAAGGTAGCACAAAAGCAGTAGGCTGGTGTATAAGGGGTGCTTGGGCGCCGCCTCCCTGCCGGCCAAAGAAAAAAAAAAAAAGTCAGCCCGGCCCCCCTGCAGGAGGAGCCGCTACATTGACTTTTTTTTTTTTTTTTTTTTTTCATCTCCTTGGCTGTCACCAACCAAGTAGTGAGCCTATTGGTCAGCCATTAAAGTCCTATGTGTGTGTGCTGAACAGGCGCACACACATAGTCTGATTGGCTGCCCTGAGCTTAGTCTCAGTGTGATTGGATGAGGTGGCCGGGGGCGGGTCACTGTGGTGGCGGATGGGACTCCCGCTCCCACAGAGACCCTGACCGGTGACCGAGCCACGGACTGATGGATGGGGACAGCCGCTCTCCACATGCCGATCTCTGCAGACACAGCCCGCTTGTCCGTATGCCGAACTCTGCAACACCCCTGCCTGCCTACCTGCCTATTGGATGGGCTAGACTGCCAAAATGTCTCATACTACTGTACTCATGAGAAGCAGCAGAATGTATTTTGGGGTGTAATTACACATATACCCATGGCATGTGTGAGCAATATAACATTTCAGTGACAACTTTGTGTATTTTTTTTTTTTGTTGTCATTTTTTCAATCACTTGTGACAAAAAAATAAAATATTCCATGGACTCAACATGCCTCTCATCAAATAGCTTGGCATGTCCAAAATGTGGTCATTTGTGGGGGTTTTAACTATTCTGGCATTTTATGCCCAACATCACCCACTCTTCTAACCATTTGAACCACCAAGTCTTTTCTGACACTTTTTGTTTACATGAAAAAATACTTTTTTTTCCTAGAAAATTACATAGATAGTTAGGTTGAAAAAAGACATAAGTCCATCCAGTTCAACCAAAAAAAAAACAAAAAAAAAACCCAGAAAAATTATATATAACCATACAATCCCATGTACAATTCTTCACCCACAGTTAATCCAGAGGAAGGCAAAAAACCCCAGTAAAGCATGATCCAATTTGCTATAGCGGGAGAAAAATTGCTTCCTGTTCCCCCAAGAGGCAATCGGATTCAACCTGGATCAACTTTACCTAAAAATGTTAGTATCCAGTTATATTATTTACATTAAGGAAAGAATCCAGGCCTTTTTTAAAGCAATCAACCGTGCTGGTCAAAACCACCTCTGGAGGGAGTCTATTCCACATTTTCACAGCTCTTACTGTGAAGAAACATTTCCGTATTTGTAGATGAAATTTTTTTTCTTCTAGACATAAAGAGTGCCCCCTTGTCCTTTGTGATGACCTTAAAGTAAATAACCCAACACCAAGTTCACTATATGGACCACTTATGTATTTGTACATGTTGATCATATGCCCCCTTAATCTCCTTTTCCAAGAGAGAATAAATTCAGATCCTCTAATCTTTCCTCATAGCTGAGCTCCTCCATGCCTCTTATTAGTTTGGTTGCCCTTCTCTGCACTTTCTCCAGTTCCCCGATATGCTTTTTGAGAACTGATGCACAAAACTGAACTGCATATTCCAGATGAGGTCTTACTAATGATTTTACAGGGCCAAAATTATGTCTCTATCTCTGGAATCCATACCTCTCTTAATACAAGAAAGGATTTTGCTTGCTTTGGAAACTGCAGCTTGGCATTGCATGCCATTATTAACCGGTTCCCCACCGCGCGCCGTGTTTTTACGGAGGCAGTGGAGGAGCCCTGCGCGAATCGCCTTAAATAAACGGCGATTCGCATTTTGGCCACCAGGGGGCGCGCGCGCCGTCGGCGGCGCGCGCGCGCACACCCGCCGCACTCCTGAGGAGTGTGCCCGCGGCTCGGGCGGACCCGATGTCCGCCGGCGAGCCGCGATGAGCGGCTACAGGGCAAAGAACGGGGAACCGCCGATGTAAACACGGCGGTTCCCCGCCCTGTCAGTGGGGTATGAGAGATCTACTGATCCCTGTCACTGGGATCAGTTAGATCTCTCATGCCCATGTTAGCCCAACCACCCCACAGTAAGAACACACCCAGGGAACACAGTTAACCCCTAGCTCTCCCCCCCAGGTTAACCCCTTCACTGCCAATGACATTTATACAGTAATCAGTGGACATTTAAATTTCTGATCGCTGAATAAATGTCATTGGTCCCAAAAAAGTGTCAAAAATGTCCGACATGTCCGCTGCAATATCGCAGTACCGCTAAAAATCGCAGATCGCCGCCATTACTAGTAAAAAATAAAAAAAAAATAAAAACCCCAGAAATGAATTCTCACCATCCGTAAACGCGGCCACTTTTGCGCAAACCAATCAATAAACGCCGATTGCGATTTTTTTTATCGCATATATGAGGAAGAATATAAATCGGCCAAAAACGGTGAAAAAAATTTTTTTTTATATTTTTTTTTTTTGGATTTGAATTTTAGCAAAAAGTAAGAAATTTGGGTTTTTTTGCAAAATGGTCTCTCCTTTTGTTTATAGCGGCGATAAGAAATGACGCAGAGGCGATCAAATATCACCAAAAGAAAGCTCTATTTGTGGGAAAAAAGGACGCAAATTTCGTTTTGGTACAACGTCGCACGACTGCGCAATTGTCCGTTAAAGCGACGCAGTGCCGAATCGCAAAAAGTGCTCTGGTCCTAAAGCTGCAAAACCTTCCGGGGCTGAAGTGGTTAAGCTTATGATCTACCAAAACCCCTAGATCCTTCTCTACTATGGATTCCCCCAGTTGTACTCCCCATAGTATATACGATGCATGTATATTCTTAGCCCCCAAATGCATAACTTTAGATTTATCAATATTAAACCTCATTAGCCATATAGTCACCCAATTAGACAGTGCATTGAGGTCTGCTTCTAAGTTGGAGACATCCTGTAAGGATGTAATTCCACTGCATAGCTTGGTGTCATCTGCAAACACTGAAATTGTACTTTTAATTAGTAACTTTGAACCCCCAAACATTATATATTTTTTAAAGCAGAGGCCCTACAGATCAAAATGGTGGGTGTTGCAAATATTTTTTTCACAAAGTATTTGCGCAGCGATTTTTCAAACACAATTTTTGGAGTGAAAAAAAAAAACACTTTTTTGAATTTTAATGCACATAAATGCACTATATTGCCAAAATGTTTAGTGAAATATAAAAGATGATCTCATGCCGAGTATATAGACAAAAAACATGACACGCTTTAAAAATTACGCACACCTGCGCAGTGGCGACAAACTATGTACAATTTTAAAGGATTTTAAAAGCCTTTACAGGTTACCACTTTAGATTTACAGAGGAGGTCTACTGCTAGAATTACTGCCCTCAATCTGACGTTTGTGGTGATACCTCACATGCATGGTGCAATTGCTGTTTACATACGACACAAGACCGACGCTTGCGCCCACCTTTACGCATGTGCACGTGGGCACAGGGGTGCGTTTTTTTTTTTTAACTATTAATTTTTGCTTTTTATTTTAATTTTACACTGTACCTTTCATTTTTTTATTATCACAGGGAATTTAAATATCCCCCATGATAAAAATAGGTAGGGTTGCATATTTATTTATTTTTTTTAATTTGGGGTCTATTAGACACTAGATCTCTCCTCAGCCCTTAAAGCTTCTGACCACAACAAGATCGGTGTGATAAGATGCTTTCCCAATTTCCCAATGGCTCTGTTTATATCCAGCGAAACTGAAGTCATGAAATGCTTGTAGCTTCCGGTTCCTTAGGCCATAGAGATGATTCGAGCCATTCTAGTCTTCAATCAGCTCTATGGTCAGCTGGCTGAACCACCAGCTGCATTCCCCAGTGGGACAGGAGAGCCTGAGAAAACCACTCATAGACCAGCAACATGCTAGTACGTCGCTGGTCCTTGTTGGGTATAAGTTTGTAATGTTTTTTTTTTTTTTCATGCAGCCTGTGGGTTAAATGGAAACAAAAGAATCACTCGGTGGATATGCCCACCATTAGAAAACCGCCCTTAATCCACCCACTTCTAATGATGGGCATAGCGCCATTCTAAAAATATATACTGTAGCATAGGGGCAATCTGCCTCAATTTCCACCCTGTCAGATTTCTGCAGCTAGGCAGACCAGACACGTAGCTACACAATGAACTCGAGATCAAACAAAGTAAATAACTTTAAGGTGATATTTATTTACAGTGAAACACACACCAAAAAACATACACAGCAAACAGCAAGCAAAACAAACCTCAAAGACAAAAGCAAGAACCAAACCCCCAATGCACAAACAAAAATAACTGATAAACCTAACTACACTATGGATCAAAAATAACTATATACACTATCTGTAATATAAAGGACAAGAGTACAGGGTATACAAGTAAGCAAGGTATCAAAGCTGGGTACTAGGGCAGGAAGCAGGAGCAAGGTAGATGGGTACAGGAAGGTTCAGGATATCAGGGGACACAAGCACAAGGATCTGGCAGCAAGGAGGCGAACAGGATCGTGACGCACTGGGGAAAGGGAGGAACAGTCTTAACCACTTCAGCCCCGGAAGGTTTTGCAGCTTTAGGACCAGAGCACTTTTTGCGATTCGGCACTGCGTCGCTTTAACGGACAATTGCGCGGTCGTGCGACGTTGTACCCAAACGAAATTTGCGTCCTTTTTTTCCCACAAATAGAGCTTTCTTTTGGTGGTATTTGATCGCCTCTGCGTCATTTCTGATCACCGCTATAAACAAAAGAAGAGCGACCATTTTGCAAAAAAACCCAAATTTCTTACTTTTTGCTAAAATTCAAATCCAAAAAAAAAATATAAAAAAAAATTTTTTTTCACCGTTTTTGGCCGATTTATATAATTCCTCATATTTGCGATAAAAAAAATCGCAAACGGCGTTTATTGATTGGTTTGCGCAAAAGTGGCCGCGTTTACGGATGATGAGAATTCATTTCTGGGGTTTTTATTTTATTTTTTATTTTTTACTAGTAATGGCGGCGATCTGCGATTTTTAGCGGTACTGCGATATTGCAGCGGACATGTCGGACATTTTTGACACTTTTTTGGGACCAATGACATTTATTCAGCGATCAGAAATTTAAATGTCCACTGATTACTGTATAAATGTCATTGGCAGTGAAGGGGTTAACCTGCAGGGGGCGATCTAGGGGTTAATAGTGTTCCCTGGGTGTGTTCTTACTGTGGGGGGGTTGGGCTAACATGGGCATGAGAGATCTAACTGATCCCAGTGACAGGGATCAGTAGATCTGTCATGCCCCACTGACAGGGCGGGGAACCGCCGTGTTTACATCGGCGGTTCCCCGTTCTTTGCCCTGTAGCCGCTCATCGCGGCTCGCCGGCGGACATCGGGTCCGCCCGAGCCGCGGGCACACTCCTCCCTCTGGTGGCCAAAATGCGAATCGCCGTTTATTCACGGCGATTCGCGCAGGGCTCCCCCACTGCCGCCGTAAAAACACGGCGCGCGGTGGGGAACCGGTTAAATAGCCATCTAATGGCTGAACCCAGGTGTGGCTGATTGTTACAGCTTGCTCGCTCTGGGGAGACACCTGCTGGTGTCCACTGGAGCTGCAGCAAACAGCCCAGAGCAGCACAGCGCCACCAGTAGGTAAGCTCAATCCTGACAGAGTCCCCCTCCTTAAGGAGCGGCCTCCAGACGCTCCATAGGGCCCCACTGCCAGTGTCTGAAGGCTTAGTGCAAACCCCGCCGCCGAGGTCCCAAAACTAGCTAGGTTTCCTGTTGGTCAGATCCCTAAGGAGGCACAAAACTGAAGGCTTATTCTTACCAGCAGCCTGTGTCCCAATGCTGGGACACTGAAAGCTACCTGAATGCTTAAAGCCACATTCCCTGGTCTGTGCAGGCACCCTGATGCCAGGGTGTCCCATCGCACCGGGACCTCCTATCTCTGTTTCTAGAGACTGCTCTGTTTTTTACTAGCCACTCAGGTATACCCAGGGCATAGGTTACCCCACTCGGGTCCCCAAATGCGCTAGGGATCGCAGAGATAACCCCTGGGTCAGGACAAGGTTCATATGGAACTCTACCCTTTCCCATAGGACCTCTACTACTGGGGCTGTAACAGCAGAGATAGTTCTCATGTTCAGAGTGGATATCAGGACCTCCTGGCCTTGGCATACCAGGATTAGCTAGCTGCAAAAAGAACTTGGCGCGGATAGCAGGAGGGATCTTAACCCACACAGAAAACCCATATGACAGTGGAACTGCAGAAGCCTCAGACACCTCAGCAGGAGGGAGTTTAGTCCAGAGGGGCGACAGCCTGGGAATCAGAATAGTACAGAGGGGCAGCAGCCTGGGAATCAGCATAGTCCAGAGGGGTGGCAGCCTGGGAATCAGCACAGCCCAGAGGGGCAGCAGCCTGGGAATCAGTATAGTCCAGAGTGGAGGCAGCCCGGGAATCAGTATAGTCCAGAGGGGCGGCAGCCTGGGAATCCGCATAGTCCAGAGGGGCGGCAGCCTGGGAATCAGCATAGTCCAGAGGGGCGGCAGCCCGGGAATCAGCATAGTCCAGAGGGGCGGCAGCCCGGGAATCAGCATAGTCCAGAGGGGCGGCAGCCCGGGAATCAGCATAGTCCAGATGGGAGGCAGCCCGGGAATCAGCATAGTCCAGAGGGTCGACAGCCCGGGAATCAGCATAGCCCAGAGGGGCGACAGCCCGGGAATCAGCATAGTCCAGAGGGGCGACAGCCCAGGAATCAGCATAGTCCAGAGGGGTGACAGCCCGGCAATCAGCATAGTCCAGAGGGGCGACAGCCTGGGAATCAGCATAGTCCAGAGGGGTGACAGCCCGAGAATCAGCATATTCCAGCTGGGTGGCAGGCTGCAGATCACCCGTGGAAGGCTTTACAACAGGTTACCGCATGGAGGAGGCATGGACACCACCGGCAGGCAGCAACATGGAGGAGGCATGGACACCCTTGGCAGGCGGCAACATGGAGGAGGCATGGACACCCTCGGCAGGCGGCAACATGGAGGAGGCATGGACACCCTGGGCAGGCAGCAAAATGGAAGAGGCATGGACACCATCGGCAGGTGGCAACATGGAGGAGGCATGGACACCATCGGCAGGCGGCAACATGGAGGAGGCAAGGACACCATCGGCAGGCGGCAACATGGAGGAGGCGTGGATACCATCGGCAAGTGGCAGCATGGGGGGAGGACTGGATCTCATCAGCAGCAGTCATCAGCATGGAGGAGGACTGGATCTCATCAGCAGCAGGCAGCAGCATGAAGGAGGAATGGATCTCATCGGCAACAGTCAGCAGCATGGAGGAGGAATGGATCTCATCAGTAACAGTCAGCAGCATGGAGGACGACTGGATCTCATCGGCAGCAGTCAACAGCATGGAGGAGGAATGGATTTTATCAGCAGCGGTCAGCAGCATGGAGGAGGACTGGATCTCATCAACAGCAGTCAGCAGCATGGAGGAGGACTGGACAGCAGGCAACATGGGTAGTGGCAGAATGGTAGGAGCAGGAGAAAAGTTTTTTGTTGCTTTTTTATCCTAGCTACTGGAGACCTGCAAGTAGTTGCATTGTGCTGACCAGAGTGTGCTGCTGAGGGAAAGGTAGTAACAGTACTGGGAAACATAAAAGGAGGAGTAGCAAAAGTACAGGAAGAAGCCCGATAGATTGCTATGGGTAACTGTACTGTGGGGAGAGCATTCAATGGATTGCTTATAGAGGAAGTGTGGTTACTGGTAGCATGAAGTAAGGAATAATAAGTAGCAGCTGTAGTTGCTAGGGGTAACAGAGGAAGGGATACTTGATTTTTAGCAGCGGATCTGACTTTGTGTGACTCCTTTAGCACTGGTGATATGATCTCTGACCAAGCTTGTAGCAGAGGTTGAACTAAAGTCAGTTTGTCTTTCCCTTGCTAACTTTTCTCAATTAACGAGTGCACTGCAGCTATGCAATCTAACAACACCTGTTGTGAATAGGCGGAATACTGCTGGAAAAAAGACCCTGCACAATGTTTTAGCAACCATCCCAAAAATCCTGCCTGGTACATAGTAAATGGGGGAGTGAAAACATCATGGCCCTGAGAGGTGCACTGCTATAGTAACTCAAAACAGACCTGGATCAGGGGTTGTACGTTACTAAGGGAGAATCTGCCATCAACAGCTATTGCATGTGCTGTCAAAATGCTTCCCAACCGCTCCTCCTCAGTGAGATCCCGCCAAAGTGAATGACACAAATCTTTATCCCCCACTGCAAGCTCCACGCGACAAATAACCTTCACTCTTAGCATCTTGACAGAGGTAGGCAAGAATTTCAAGCAACTGGCTCCAAGTTCCCAAGTGTATCAGATCTGGTCGTTGGTGGGCGTCACGATTATGTCAGGTTTCTGCAGCTAGGCAGACCAGACACATAGCTACACAATGAAACCGAGATCAAACAAAGTATATAACTTTAAGGTGAAATTTATTTACAGTGAAACACACACAAAAAAACATACACAGCAAGCAGCAAGCAAAACAAACCTCAAAGACAAAAACAAGAACCAAACCCCCAGTGCACAAACAAGAATAACTAATAAACCTAACTACACTATGGACCAAAAATAACTATATACAATATCTGTAATATAAAGGACAAGAGTACAGGGTATACAAGGAAGCAAGGTATCAAGGCTGGGTACTAGGGCAGGAAGCAGGAGGAAGGCAGATGGGTACAGGAAGGTTCAGGATATCAGGGGACACGAGCACCAGGATCTGGAAGCAAGGAGGCGAACAGGATTGTGACGCACTGGGGAAAGGGAGCAAAAGTCTTAAATAGCCATCTAATGGCTGAACCCAGGTGTGGCTGATTGTTACAGCTTGCTGGCTCTGGGGAGACACCTGCTGGTGGCCACTGGAGCTGCAGGAAACAGCCCAGAGCAGCACAGCGCCACCAGTAGGTAAGTTCAATCCTGACACACCCACTGCCCTTATGCTCCATTATATATGCTCTTTTTTAACTGTGGTGGTGAAATCAAATCCAACAGCGCTGGAGTCGCTGATTTAAGTATGGTGGGAGCAAACGCTGTTGCTGTCACCATAAATAAATCAGTGCTGCAGCTGAATGGCATACCTGAAAAGCAAAAAATTATTAATAAAACACAGTAAACAGTAACATAAAAAATACATACCTGCAAAGAAAACCTTATAAAACACAGTAACAATAAAACATTACAGGTAAGCAGTAACATATTAAAAAATGGTATACCTGCAAAGAAAACATGATAAAAAAACAGTAACAAAACATTACAGGTATGCATAAAAAACAGTAACAATAGAGAGAGAATAGAGAGAAAACAATAGAGAACAAGAAACTGACAACTATTTTTGGCTTTTTTATTTCATATTTTTTTCAGTTTTTATAACACTTTTTTTGTGATTTTAAACATTCTTTTTTTGGGTTTTTTTTTTTAACAACAATAATGGTTCCAGGTTAGGGTCTCTCAAAATGTGGTGACATCTTTGGAGACCCTATTAAAGTGTCCTCATACCTGTGTAGTGCTGTACACTACGCTAATACTAAACTAGTGTATGGAAGCACTGGAAACAGTCAAACAGTCACTGATGCAAAGACCAGGCTGGCAAGGACAGGAGGGACAATAATAACGGGTTTCACGCCGGTATCCGTGTCTGCAGACACGACATTTCTTTTGGTGGGCTTGGTTGATAGGGGTACCAGGAACAGCATGCCGAAAACGTCGCTCATGCAGTCGGCTTACTGCATTTGGATTGGGAAGTTGGGTTGCAGCACCATCTGAAAACAGAAGGGCTGTGATGATCTCTTCCTGGAATTTATGGAAGGATCCCGTCTGTCCTGATGCTTTGTATAGCACATAAGCGTTCAGCAAAGCCAATTGGAATAAATATACAGAAACTTTTTTTGTACCAGCGCCTGGCTTTATGGGCAATTAGGCACAGCGCCAACAACTGGTCGTTGAGGTCCACCCATCCCATATTAAGGTTATATTCATGGACACAGAGTGGCTTCTCCACAACACCAGTCGCTGTTGGAATTTGGACTGCCGTGTTTGCGTGAAGGGAGGAAAGAACGAAAACATTCTTTGTATCCCTTCCCTTCACCGCAAGCAAATTACTACTTCTCAAGCAGGCTCTCTCCCCCGTCTAAGTCGGGATTCTACCAGTCATTGGGGGAAGCCCCGGCAATTAGGTTGCATGGTGCCACATGCGCCAATTCCTTGATTAAATAGATGACTAAAAAGTGCCATGCTTGAGTAGTAATTGTCCACATACAAATGGTACCCCTTTCCAAATAAGGGTGACACCAAGTCCCGCACAATCTTGCCAGCACTCCCTATGTAGTCCAGGCAGTCGGGGGGCTCCAAATGAATATCTTTTCCCTCGTAAACCATAAATATGTATAGCCTGTGGCCCTGTCACAGAGCTTATACATCTTGACCTTGTGTCTGGCACGCTTGCTGGGGAGGTACTGTTTGAAAGCAAGCCAGAAAACGTAACCAGGGACTCGTTTATGCAGACAACTTGATCGGGAATTAACAAGGCTGCGAATTGTTGGTTGAAGTGGTTTACGTGGGGCCGAATTTTGTGCAGCTGATCAAATTCAGGGTCGCCCCGAGGATGACAGAGTCCATTTTCGTTGAAGTGCATGAAATGCACGAGATGCTCATATCGTGCCTTGGTCATGGAAGCAGAGCATTGGGTCAGTGGACCAATATGACCGCAACTCAGATTTTTTAGTTATGCCCATGAGGAGGGAAAGGCCCAGAAAGGACTACAATTCGGAAACCATAATAGGCAAGTGACAATTGGGGATTAGCGGCGATAAATTGATCAGCATACAAATTGCTTTGGTCCACAATAGATCTATAGAGATCTTTGGTGAAAAATAGCGAATAAAAATCAATGGCCGTAAAAAATCAACTGTTTGCACCTGAATTCCGGGTTGGCCAGTGAATAGGGGAAGTACGGGCACTGAATCAGTGGGGGGTTGACAATCAGGGTTAGCGTATCCAGCGTGAAGGGTACTGTGGGCTCAGCAGGCCTTCTTTGTCTTCTTGGTGGTTGTGAGACATTACTTGTGCTAGCCACATCAGCTTGGACTGCACTTATGGAACTCGCCACGTCACCAAGTGTTACTACAGTGCTGGTTGTACAACCAGGGTGTACTAGGCCGCTGGTGCTTGCCAGTTCACCAGAAGGATGAGCGGCGCTAGTACTGGCTCTCTGCTCCCTATGAGAGCCCTGCAGTTCTTGCACTTCAAAAACAGCAGAACGTGGTTGGGTACTCCTGACCTTAGCAGGGACCACAACTCCATCGTCAGAGCTATCTGTCAGGGTGCCGCTGCTGTCTACCGGTTCATATACTGAGCATGAATCTGACAGTGAGGCTTCCCCATCACTCTCTTCTGACATGCTCAGCAACGTGTAGGCCTCTTCGCTTATATACATGGATTTGACATGTTGGACTCTAAATTTATAGGTACACTAGTGTGACTCACAAGCAAATAAGTGCACCTGGTTTTCAGAGCCTGCTTCAAACCGCTACCAAAATCACTGTCAGCGTTCGCAGGGATCAGGCGTGAACACTGCAGATATGTGTGTTGTGTTTTGTAAGTGTCAGTGATCTATTAGATAGTGCACTTGAGTGGGCTGGGGGGAGGGGCTAAACGCAGCTGCTAGCAGGTATCTGGGCTGATCCCGCTAACCCCGTGTTTGTTTAGAACAGTAAGGTATTGGGGACGCTAATCTAGATTGCTCCCGGTCAATAGTGATCACCGTATAAGTGCCACGAGTGACGATACTTAGGTTGTTTTTTTTTTTCATCAGGGTACCCGCCGTATATTATATTAAATACCTTATATAGGTTTTAACCCCCTGATCGCCCGGCGATGACCTCAGTTACGTTTAAGTCTAAGTTAGGATCAGTGTCAATCCACGGCAGGGTCAGATTAGTCAGGTACTCTGACATGCGTGCACACACACACACACTAGATAGGTCAGTTAGTAGTACAGGGTGGGCCATTTATATGGATACACCTTAATAAAATGGGAATGGTTGGTGATATTAACTTCCTGTTTGTGGCACATTAGTATATGTGAGGGGGGAAACTTTTCAAGATGGGTGGTGACCATGGCGGCCATTTTGAAGTCAGCCATTTTGAATCCAACTTTTGTTTTTTCAATAGGAAGAGGGTCATGTGACACATCAAACTTATTGTGAATTTCACAAGAAAAACAATGGTGTGCGTGGTTTTAACATAACTTTATTCTTTCATGAGTTATTTGCAAGTTTCTCTTTGTTTACAGCCATTGACATGTCGCTGAGGTTAACACGTGCGGAGCAGATAGAAATTGTGTTGATGTCTGGTGAACGCAGTAACCAGGTCATTGCAGCAGATTTCAATGCAAGACAGCCTACGAGACCACCCATCTCCCATGCTACAGTTAGCAAACTGCTTGCTAAGTTTCGTGAAACTGGTTCAGTGTTGGATTTGCCAAAATGTGGACGCATGAAATCTGTCACTAATGAAGAAACATCAGTGGCTGTCCTAGCTTCATTCAGCAAGAGCCCACAGCGTAGCACTCGCCGCATGTCACTGGAGAGTGGCATTAGTCGAACATCCCTTCGGCGGATATTAGCTACTCACAAATGGCACCCTTACAAACTCCAGCTACTGCAGCATCTCAACGAGGATGACCCAGATCGGCGCACTGAAATTGCAGAATGGGCAAAACAAAAATTGGAACAGGACCCTCAGTTTACGCAGAAGATTTTGTTCAGTGATGAGGCAAACTTTTATGTGAATGGTGAAGTTAACAAACAAAACCACCGCTATTGGTCTGACACTAACCCACATTGGATAAATCTCTCCAAGACTGTTGGAACTAAAAAATTGATGGTATGGTGTGGTATATGGGGTACAAAGATAGTGGGGCCATTCTTCATCAATGGAAACCTCAAGGCCACTGGATATGCGAAATTGCTACATGATGATGTGTTTCTCTCTTTATGCACTGAAGCTGGCACGTTCCCTGAGTTTTTCCAGCAAGATGGTGCACAACACATTATGGGTGTCAGGCCCGAGCATTCCTAGATGAACAGTTTCCTGGAAAGTGGATTGGTTGTCATGGGCCAGTTGAATGGCCCCTAAGGTCTCCCGATCTGACCCCCTTAGACTTTTATCTTTGGGGTCATCTGAAGGCAATTGTCTATGCTGTGAAGATACGAGATGTGCAGCACCTGAAACTACAGATACTGGAAGCCTGTGCTAGCATTTCTCCTGCGGTGTTGCTATCAGTATGTGAAGAGTGGGAGAAGAGGGTTGCATTGACAATCCAACACAATGGGCAGCACATTGAACACATTTTATAAGTGGTCAGAAACTTGTAAATAACTCATGAAAGAATAAAGTTGCATTAAAACCAAGCACACCATTGTTTTTCTTGTGAAATTCCCAATAAGTTTGATGTGTCACATGACCCTCTTCCTATTGAAAAAAAACAAAAGTTGGATTCAAAATGGCCGACTTAAAAATGGCCGCCATGGTCACCACCCATGTTGAAAAGTTTCCCCCCTCACATATACTGTGCCACAAACAGGAAGTTAATATCACCAACAATTCCCATTTTATTAAGGTGTATCCATATAAATAACCCACCCTGTATATTATGTGAACAGATCAATATCTATGATCTGATCAGATCTAGAAAACCTCTGGATATGACGCTGAGCACGTGCACTCCATTTGTTTGGGCGACCATGGCAAAGCCTGTTCTGAGTGGAACCAAACTGCTGTATGGTCTTGGCCACCGTGCTGAAGCTCAGTTTCAGGGTCTTGGCAATCTTCTTATAGCCTAGGCCATCTTTATGTAGAGCAACAATTTTTTTTTTTCAGATCCTCAGAGAGTTCTTTTCCATGAGGAGCTATGTTGAACTTCCAGTGACCAGTATGAGAGCGATAACATCATTTAACACACCTGCTCCGCAATCACACCTGAGACCTTGTAACACTAACGAGTCACATGACACCGGTGAGGGAAATGGCTAATTGGGCTCAATTTGGACATTTTCACGTAGGGGTGTACTCACTTTTGTTGCTAGCGGTTTAGACATTAATAGCTGTGTGTTGAGTTATTTTGAGGGGACAGCAAATTTACACTGTTATACAAGCTGTACACTCACTACTTTGTAACAAAGTGTCATTTCTTCAGTGTTATCACATGAAAAGATAGAATAAAATATTTACATAAATGTGAGTGGTGTACTCACTTTTGTGAGATACTGTGTGTATTATATATATATATATATATATATATATATATATATATATATATATATATTCTGCTTACAAGGTGTAATTTTCTAGAGGAATACTTTACATTTGAAGATTAGCTCCTTCTGGTTCTTATCTGCAGGAGCACATTGAGCTGCACTGAACATAGCATTTGAAAATTTTCTGGGGGCTTTAAAGTTTTGTGTTATTTGGGAAGTTCTGTGTTCAAATCCTTGACATATCTTGGACTCCATTTAATTGAGTAAACTGGAGTTTGGAGGTGCCAATATGTTTGAATCTTGTGGACTAACTCCTAAATGGTTTATTTCCATCATACTAATGCATGATACATTCTACAAGTTTTTTTTTGGCTGAACGAAAAATACTGACAGCTCTGGTCGGAGCCGCTGTACTAACTATCCATAGCGTCCATCTGTCCCTGATTTCGAGGGACTGTAACTGATTTGAAGCAATGTCCCTCTGTCCCTCTTTCCTTCTCATTTGTCCCTCATTTTGTTCTGATCTATATAGTTGTATATAAAATGCACTATTTATCTTTATAAAAGTGTTTCCGGTGCTAAACCTTTCATCCAATTTCTAAATTGCTGCATTTGTCAATTTTAAAAGCGGATAAAAGGAATAGTAGTGGTAAAAAAGCACTTGTGGATTTAACAAATCTTTTATTATTGTATAATTCTCCTTTTAAGGGGGCATGTCCTATGCCTACATACTTTTGCTAGTAGGTGTCCCTCATTCCCATCCCAAAAAGTTGGGCGGTATGACCATCTAAAGTTTGTACCGCAATCTCCTCCACTGAGCTGTTGTGTTCTGACAGGAGGACACCCCCAGAACATTCCGATCAGTGCACTCTGCCATTGGCTAATCGCCACTGTGAATGCAATATAGGAAAAACAAAGAATGGTGGCACACCACAGATTCTTGAAAGATATTTTCGGCCCCTGTGTACAGGGCTTAAGGGATTGTGTTTAACATTGTGTTTAACATTAGTTTGCTCACTAAGCATATTGTCGACTTATCTGGGCATTTCGCTAAACTAGGTCTTATCTTTGTAGGCCAAAGGTTACTTTAAACAAGTAATGTATACGCCTTAGCCTTAAAGAGAAAGTACACTCTAATTTTTTTACTTGTACTTACTATAGTAAGGCTTAGCTGTAGGCAGGGGTAGGCAACCTCAGCACTCCAGCTGTGGTGAAACTACAAATCCCATCATGCCTCTGCCTCTAGGAGTCATGCCTGTGATTGTCTGGGTCTTGCAATGTCTCACGGGACTTGTAATTTCACCACAGCTGGAGTGCCGATGTTGCCTACCCCTGGCTGTAGGTACTGGGAATATCTCCTAAACTTGCACAGTTTAGGAGACATTCAGAGTGCATGCAGCCGATAGCGTCATCGGTGCATGCGCTCTGAAGGTCTGGCTTACCGCATCGGACCTTCAGAGCCTGTGCCGTAAACATCAGCTCCCGTGTAAATGTGCAGGAGTGATGTCATCACGTTCTGGCCACTCACAGCGCCGGAGCCTGCGAACCTTGAAGAAACACCGGGGAAGATGTCAGCCGTCTCTGCGGTGTGCAGGAGCCGCTACAGGGCTTCATTCTAAGGTAAGTATCTCATAATGAGCTAGTATGCGTGGCATACTAGCTCATTATGCCTTTGTCTTACAGGTTTTTTGTTTTTTTTTTGCACCAGGGTTTACAACCTTTAACCACTTAAGGACCAGAAGGATTTCCCATGTTAGGACCAGAGCACTTTTTGCGATAGGGTACTGCGTCGCTTTAACTGACAATGCGCGGTCGTGCGACGTTATACCCAAACAAAATTTGCGTCCTTTTTTTCCCACAAATAGAGCTTTCTTTTGGTGATATTTGATCACCTCTGTGTCAAACAAAAAAAGAGAACAATTTTGCAAAAAAAAAAAACAATATTTCCTTTTGCTAAAATACATATCCAAAAAAAAAAAAAAAATGAAAAAACAAATTTATTCATCGGTTTTGGCTGATTTATATTCTTCCTGATATTTTTGGTAAAAAAGAATCAAATCTGCGTTTATTGATTGGTTTGCTCAAAAGTTGCCACGGTTAAAAACCATGAGAATTAATTTCTGGCGTGTTTACATTTTTTTTTTTTTTTACCAGTAATGGTGGCAATCTGCGATTTTTATCGGGACTCGTGTGTGTGCATTCACAGGGACACTTGAGAGTACATCTCTGCAGCATGTGGCACTGCCACTCAAGAGGTGGGGGTGGTGAAGAACTTGGTGCATGATGTTATATTAGGACGAGACTGTCCATTATTTGCGAAACTGTGGGAACAAGGAGAACTACATGAACGACCCAGTGAATGGGGAGAAACTAACCTCTCTGTTCCTGCTGTTGAGGGGAATAACCCTAAACGGTCAAATGTTGTTAATGTTGATCCAGATGATGAAAATGCTAATGATTTGGTTAATGATAAAAGTAATACTGATACTGTTAAGGATGCCAAAATATGTGGTTCACAGACTTACCTGAACACTGAGGGGGGAACCCTCTCCACTTCAGGTAATGCTGGTGAAGAGGATGAGGAAGTGGCCTCTACCCCTGCCCTGCCGGATTTGGGTGTTCACCAGGGGGCATTTGGTACAGCCCAGATGCATGACCTCACTTTGGCCTGGGCCCAGGAACAGGTTGTAGTGGTAAATTAAATTTCCCAAGAGCCAGGTGTGAATGAGCGATGGCCACACTTTGCAGTATGTGATGAATCACTTTATCGGGTTAACAAAGGAAGAGAAAGTGTGGTAGAACAATTGTTGGTACCCCAACAGTATAGCCCTCAGGTCCTTGGCCTGGTCTATAACGATGTGTTAGGGGCACACCTGGGAATTGAGAAGACGGAGGCACGGATCACTGACCGATTTTACTGGCCAGATCTGAAAGCAAAGGTAAGGAAATACTGTACCTCTTGTCCCACCTGTCAGTTAACCGCTCCGGTGATGCACTTCTGTAGCCCTTTAGTCACTCTGCCCATAACTGAGGTCCCATTCGAAAGAATAGCAATGGATATACTGGGTCCCTTAGTAAAGTCTGCTCGAGGTCACTCCTACATACTGGTGAGCCTCGATTACTCCGCTAAATATCCTGAAGCCCTACCCCTGCGGAATATCTCCTCTAAAACGATTGCCCGGGAGTTATTCCAGTTCTTTACACAGACTTGTTTTCCTAAGGAAATACTCACGGACCAGGGCACTCCGTTTATGTTGAGGGTTATGGCTGATGTGTGCAAGCTGTACCGGATTAACCACTTGACCACTGGGCACTTAAACCCCCTTAACAACCGGACCAATTTTCAGCTTTCAGCGCTCTCACACTTTGAATGACAATTACTCAGTCATGCAACATTGTACCCATATGAAATTTGCATCCTTTTTTTCACACAAATAGAGCTTTCTTTTGGTGGTATTTAATCGTCGCTGGGTTTTTTATTTTTTGCGCTATAATTAAAAAAAGACCGAAAATTTTGTAAAAAAATGA
>BLSH010300467.1:83057-93080 GCA_018402905.1 Glandirana rugosa | reverse complement strand
TACAACCCCCCCCCCAAATGACCCCATTTTGGAAAGAAGACACCCCAAGCTATTTGCTGAGAGGCATATTGATTCCCTGGAATATTTAGTTTTTTTGTCACAAGTGATTTAACAATGGCATAAAAAAAAAAATTACACAAAGTTGTCACTGAAATTATATATTGCTCACACATGCCATGGGTATATGTGAAATGGCACCCCAAAATACATTCTGCTGCTTCTCCTGAGTATGGGGATACACCGTGTGTGAGACCCCCAAAAACCAATCACCCCCTTCAGCATTTCTAAGGGCGAAAATGTATGCATTCACCCCACACTACCTATCACAGTTGCAGAGGCCATGAAATGCCTAGATAGCAACCCCTCCACCAAATGACCCCATTTAGGAAAGTAGACACCACAAGCTATTTGCTGAGAGGCATGTTGAGTCCATGAAATATTTTATATTTTGCCACAAGTTTCAGGGAAATTACTTGTTTTTTTTTTTCACAAAGTTGTCACTAAATTATATATTGCTCACACATGCCATGGGTATATGTGAAATTACACCCCAAAATACATTCTGCTGCTTCTCCTGAGTACGGGGATACCCCATGTGTGAGACTTTTTGGGAGCCTATCCACGTACAGAACCCCACAAACCAATCACCGCCTTCAGGCTTTTTAAGGGCATAAAGTGGTGATTTTACTCCTCAGTACCTATCACGGTTTTGGAGGCCCTGAAATGTCAAGGTAGCACAAAAGCCCCCCAAATGACCCCATTTTGAAAAGTAGACACTCCAAGATATTTTCTAAGAGGCATGGTGCGTATTTTGCAGCTCTCATTTGTTTTGGAAAATTAAAAAATAAACGGAAAATGTATTTTTATGCCCTTAGAAAGCATGAAGGCGGTTATTGGTTTTCAGCACCCTGTACGTGGCTAGACCGCCAAAAAGTCTCACATATATGGTATCTCCATATTCAGAAGAAGCAGCAGAATGTATTTTGGGGTGTAATTTCACATATACCCATGGCATGTTTGAGCAACATATCATTTAGTGACAACTTTGTTAAAAAAAAAAATTGTAATCTCCCCAAAACTTGTGGCAAAATATAAGATATTCCATGGACTCAGCATGCCTCTTAGCAAATAGCTTGGGGTGTCTATTTTCCAAAATGGGGTCATTTGGGGTTTTTTTTTGCTATTTGGGCATTTCATGGCCTCCACAACTGAGATAGGTAGTGTGGGGTGAAGGCATACAATTTTGCCGTTAGAAAGCCTGAAGACGGTGATTGGTTTTCGGGGTCCCGTACGTGGATAGGCTCCCAAAAAGTCTCACACACTGGGTATCCCCATACTCAGGAGAAGCATCAGAATGTATTTTTGGGTGTAATTCCACATATACCCATGCCATGTGTGAGCAATATATCATTTCAGGGACAATTTGTGTTTTTTTTTTTTTTGTCATTTTTCAATCACTTGTGACAAAAAAATGAAATATTCATTGGGCTCAACATTCCTCTCAGCTAATTCCTTGGGGTGTCTACTTTACAAAATGGGGTAATTTGGGGGGGGGTGGTTGTGCTGCCCTTCCATTATAGCACCTCAGGAAATAAGATAGGTAGTCATAAAATAAAAGCTGCGTAAATTCCAGAAAATGTACCCTAGTTTGTAAACGCTATAACTTTTGCACAAACCAATAAATATATGCTAATTTACTTTTTTTTTTACCCGAGACATGTGGCTGAATGCATTTTGACAAAAATGTATGACTAAAATTTAGTTTATTGTATTTTTCCAATAACAAAAAGTAGAAAATATAATTTGTTTTCAAAATTTTCGTTCTTTTTTCATTTATATCGCAAAAAATAAAAAGCACAGTGGTGAACAAATACTACCAAAAGAAAGCTCTATTTGTGGGAAAAAAAGGACGCAAATTTTGTTTGGCTACAGCATTGCATGACCGCGTTAAAGCAGCGCAGTGCCAAATTGGAAAAAGTGCTCCGGTCCTACAGTGGGAAATCCTTCCGGGGGTGAAGTGGATATAGATGAAAAATTATTAATTTAAAAAATAGCAGCTGTGTAAAGAAGTACCAGCATGTATCATTAGTGTTGGGCGAGCGGTTCGGACCGAGCATAAGTTCGGGCCGAACATTGCCCATTTGGCGAACACCCAAATTTGCAGGTGCTCGGCAGGATGTTCACCGAGCACCCCACAATGCACATAATAGTTGGCTGTTGAGGAGTGGGTCGGGAAGCCAGCCGCTGCGTCCTTAACAACGCATGAGTCATCAGCTGTCAATGGGCTTCCCCAATGACAGCTGAATGAAAAAAAAAAACATTGCCAGCAGTAGAAAAATGTAAAAAAAAAATGGTCCTTTGGGTCTGGTAAAGGGAACCCTACTGCAAACTTTAAAAAAAAATGGTGTGGGGTCCCCCCCGAAATCCATACCAAACCCTTATCTGAGCATGAAGCCTGGCAGGCCAGGAAAGGGGGGGCGAGTGAGTGACCCCCCCTCCTGAACCATACCAGGCCACATGCCCTCAACATGGGGGGTGCTCTGCCCCCAGCCCCAAAGCACCTTGTCCCCATGTTGATTGGGACAATGGCCTCTTCCCCACAACCCTGGGTTGTGGGGGTCTGAGGGCAGGGGGGGGGGCATTTTTTTTATTGCTAGCTATTTAAATGTAATTTTTTTCTTTATATGCCAGCTTTGCTGCAGCAGGTTCTGTACATGGTACAGATGCGCCACTTTAAATATAGTGCCTGGGGGGTCCCCTTGTCTGCCTGCAAAGTGGCACATCTGTACCGTGTATAGAAGCTGCTGCAGCAAGTGAAAATGTCCAAACTGGACCCAAAGTGTCAATATTTTGTGTGGCCACCATTATTTTCCAGCAATGCCTTAATGCTCTTGGGCATGAAGGTCACCAGAGCTTCACAGGTTGCCACTAGAGCCCTCTTCCACTCCTCCATGACGACATCACAGAGCTGGTGAATGTTAGAGACGTTGCGCTCCTCCACCTTCCATTTGAGGATGCCCCATAGATGTTCAATAGGGTTTAGGTCTGGAGACATGCTTGGCCAGTCCATCACCTTTACCCTCAGCTTCTTTAGCAAGGCAGTGGTCGTCTTGGAGGTGTGTTTGGGGTTATGTTGGAATACTGCCCTGTGGCCCAGTCTCTGAAGGGAAGGGATCATGCTCTGCTTCAGTATGTCAGAGTAAATGTTGGCATTCATGGTTGCCTTAATGAACTCTAGCTCCCCAGTGTCAGCAGCACTCATTCAGCCCCAGACCATGACACTCCCACCACCATGCTTGACTGTAGGCAAGACACACTTGTCTTCGTACTCCTCACCTGGTTGCCGCCACACACGCTTGACGGGCTTTCTTGTGCATCATCTTTAGAATAGGCTTCCTTCTGGAACAACAGCCATGCAGACCAATTTGATGCAGTATGCGGCGTATGGTCTGAGCATTGGCAGGCTGACCCCACCCCACCCCTTCAACTTCTGCAGCAATTCTGGCAGCACTCATACATCTATTTCCCAAAGACAACCTCTGGATATGATACTGAGCACGTGCACTCAACTTCTTTGGTCGACCATGGTGAGGTCTGTTCTGAGTGGAACCTGCATTGTTAAACCACTGTATGGTCTTAGTCACCGTGCTGCAGCTCAGTTTCAGGGTCTTGGCAATCTTCTTATAGCCTAGGCCATCTTAATGTAGAGCAACAATTCTTTTTTCAGATCCTAAGAGAGTTCTTTGCCATAAGGTGCCATGTTGAACTTCCAGTGACCAGTATGAGAAAGTGAGAGCGATAACACAAATTTAACACACCTGCTCCCCATTCACACCTCAGACCTTGTAACACTAACGAGTCACATGACACCAAATCTCTGATTGGGTCCAATTTGGACATTTTCACTTAAGGGTGTACTCACTTTTGTTACCAGCGGTTTAGACATTAATGGCTGTGTGTTGAGTTATTTTGAGAGCACAGCAAATTTACACTGTTATACAAGCTGTACACTCTCTACTTTACATTGTAGCAAAGTGTCATTTCTTCAGTGTTGTCACATGAAAAGATATAATAAAATATTTACAAAATTGTGAGGGGTGTAATCACTTTTGTTAATACTTGATGCTATATATATATATATATATATATATGTATACAAACCAAAATCCAGATAATTAACAAGTCAATCAGCTGAATATAACAGCGCTCGATAGATTTAGTTAATGAAAATTGTGAAAGGGTAGATAGTACTCACCAAAAGTAAATAAATGAATGGATAAAGTCCAAACATGCAAAGTCCAAAAGCAGGGGTAATTCAATACATGCTGTATCCTCCAAATCAGGGTCCACCACCACACCACAAGTGAAGCAGAGGGGCTCACCCCCTATATGGAGAGACTCACCAGAATTACGATAAAACACAGCTCATTGTATGTGTATATTTTCCAGATAGAAATCGTCAGTCCCACATCACAGCTGATCGTTATAGCTTGGGATCTGCATATACCCTTGAATAAATAGAGCTTGAATAGTGCATTATCCTTTGTAAACCTTTATTAAATTGCATCCAAAAAAAATGCCCCCCTGTGGGGTGCGCACTCACATTTAAAATTACAAATAACAGCGTGAATGATGTAAGAGATGAACAGAGATAAATCCCTCTCACCGCCCGTCTGCAAGAGCCGATCGGCAGTGTTCCCGGGTGAGATCCCCTCCGTTCTTCTCGGTTGCCAGAGATGCCGTCTGGTCACGCCCTAGCTTAGTGCTGATTTTCTCTCATATGATTAATCTGCTTCCATCAGGAGGTTGGTTTATTTTGTGGGTTTTTTATATATATATATATATATATATATATATATATATATATATATATATATACTGTATATAGTAGTCCACAGGATTGCGGCACTTAAAATCTTTTATTGAACCGATTGTTCAAACATATACATTGCATGATGTGTTAAGCCTCCTACACACGGGGCGACGATCGTATGTACGATCGTCGCAAATCGTATGTTGCATAATGTAACTTGCATTCTGACTGCACTACACGATTGTACAAGCACAGAAGACTGTTCAGGTGCATGTAATTAGCATCCGGCCGTTCCTGACTTCGGAGCATGGGTGTTTTGCACAATACAACTTGTTGTATCAACTGCTCTGTACACACGTATTTTTGTGCAAGAAATGCACCGCTGGACGCAATGTAGATGCACTTTTTAATTTTATGCAAGAAACAATAATCTGTCCCTTTAAACAACAGCAGGAACCTCTCCCTATAGAACTAGGAGATGATTTTAGAACAATAATCTGTCCCTCTAAGCAACAGCTGGAAGAAACTTTCCCTATAGAACTTGGAGATGATTTTAGAACAATAATATGGTTAGAGAGCCATATTATTGTTCTAAAATCATCTCCAAGTTCCATAGGGAAAGTTTGTTCCAGCCGTTGCTTAGAGAGCCATATTATTGTTCAAAACTCATCTCCAAGTTCTATAGGGAAAGTTTCTTCCAGCCGTTGCTTAGAGAGCCATATTATTGTTCTAAAATCATCTCCACTATAGTGGCAAGGATGGGCACTGTAGTGACACTGTAGTAGCATGGATGGGCAGTGTAGTAGCATGGATGGGCACTTTAGTGGCACTGTAGCGGCATGGATGGGCAGTGTAATGGCACTGATGGGCACTGTAGTGGCATGGATGGGCAGTGAAGTGCACTGATGGGCACTGTAGTGGCACAGATGGGGTGGATCAGCCATGGATGGGGATGACTGAGCATGGATGGGGATGACTGAGCATGGATGGGGAGGGCTCAGCAAGAATGGGATGACTGAGCATGGATGGGGATGACTGAGCATGGATGGGGATGACAGAGCATGGATGGGATGGCTGAATACAGATGGGGATGGCTGAGCACGGATGGGGATAACTGAGCACGGGTGTGGATGACTAAGCATGGATGGGGATGACAGAGGACGGATGGGGATGACTGAGCACGGATGGATGGCTGAGCATGGATGCATGGCTGAGCACGAATGCATTACTAAACATGGATGCATGGCTGAACACAAATGCATGGCTCAGCACAGATGCATGGCTGAGCACGGATGGATGGGTGAGCATGGATGGACAGGTGGGTGTGCATGGATGAGGATGGGTGGGTGAGCATGGATGAGGATGGGTGGGTGTGCACGGATTAGCATGTGTGGATAAGGACGGATGAGGATGGGGGGTGAGCATGGATTAGGATGGGTAGGTGAGCACAGATGAGGATGGGTGGGTGAGCATGGATGAGGATGGGTGGGTGTGCATGGATGAGGATGGGTGGGAGTGCACAGATGAGGATGGGTGGGAGTGCACAGATGAGGATGGATGGGAGTGCATGGATGGATGGATGGATGGGAGTGCATGGATGGATGGATGGATGGGGAGTGCAGACTGTCACATAGCAGTGCTGTGAGCACTACAGATCCTGCCCACAGCACTGCTGCATTGATCTCTCCCCCTCTCCTCTCACATTGCACCGATCGGTGCCGAGAGGGGAGAGAAGACAGAACTTCCGCCAGCTTGTTTACATCTGATCGCTCCGTTGCGAGCGGCCATTTACCGCGATCCGTGATGCGCCAGGTCTCCCAGATCCGGCAATGAAGGATACTCCCGGGTGCACACGGGAGCAGAATTCTGGAAGGACGTTATAGTACGCCCTCCTAGAATAATGAGTCTACATTGCGGCCATGTTTTTACATGAAACAGTCGGCGAGTGGTTAATACATGCAATTCAGTCTCTGACAAAGATGTAGATGAAATATTATATACCACATTATCCTCTAGTGCCCTCTGACAATTCCGCAGTCTCTTTGTCACTCCTCTGGAAGCTACTTTTCTTAGGCACCTTTCACACGGACGGATAGAATCAAGCTTTTAGCTGCGGATAGATAAAGTTATCTACCGCAGCTATACTGTGACAATGCTTTCCTATGGCCCATTTTAAACTCTGCATTTGGCAACGGTTTTGTTACAGACGATTTAGAATGATTAGAAAAAATAGATTGGAATGCGTCCAGGAACGATGTTATGCAGCTATCTGCACGTATCTGCAGGTAAAAGCAGTGCACTGTGTCATCTACGGATAGCAACGGCAACAAGCATAGAAAATCAAAAGGAAGCACTTCAGAAATGTCAAGAATGTTAAGAATGTTCCCACTGCAGCTAAACGTAGCTGCATGTAACCACGGCTAATCGGAATGTACAAGTGCAAGTAATCATTGTGATTTGGAGTCTGGTATCTGGCTTGCATTTAGCAACGGCAGAACAGCCGCCCGTGTGAAAGGGGACTCCCCTCCTGGTGCATGGTCTGTACCCTCCGGAGGTAAAAAAGAGGACGTTGAATCATTGGCCGATGATCCAGTAGAGGCAATTGAGGAGGAAGAGGTAGAAAATATTATATTTTAATGTCCACGTCTGTAGGTTCTGGTACACTGATAATTAGGATCCGACCAATTTTATATCCGGTCATTGGTGTAATCATCTCAGTCACGCTCAAGTTTATTACGTTTGCATAATTCCACATTCTTTCTGAAATCAATCAATTTATCATAATCATTTTCCTGAAGTTGATTAGTTCATCTTTATTGGGAAATTCCTCAAGTTGTTTCTCAATATCCACAATTTGCTTTTTAATAGTCTCTCGTTCCTGCTGTAGGAATTGGACTCTTAGGGTCATTATATCAAATGAGCATTTATTTATAATCTGGGCATACTTTGTTTTGAAATCAACATTCTGTGTAAACAGTGTAGACACAAAACAGACTCTCAAACCTCTTGGTATCATCTGTAGTCTATAATATTCAGCCAGTGTTACCTCATGCAGTTCCATCGTGACTGATCTCTGTAGCAATTTTTCCAATTTATGGGTAAGCTGTATAAACGAAGATTGTGTCAGAAAGTCTCTTGATCCCACAGTGTCGAGGAAGATTTTCGAAGCCTCCGCTTCAGAAAAGGAGAAGGATCCACTGGCAGCCATCGTTCCACAGATTCCAAACTTTTACCGGTGCTTGTTTCCAAGGAAAAATATATTCAATATGTAGCAGGGGAAACAGCACCGGGTCCTGCAGCAGTGCAATGCAATCAGGTCTCTCCACTGACCATATATAGAAAAAGTAATCCACAGGATTGCTGCACTTAAAATCTTTTATTGAACTGATTGTTCAAACATATACTTTGCATGATGTGTTAGTCCATGATAACCGTTTCGGACTTACAAGCTTACCTTCCTCAGATCAAACACACATCTAAAGCACTGAACATACTCATATCTATTTAAACACATGCAACACATTTGGAATCAATTATGTGATCAATTAGTATAATTCACATCTTTTCACTTTTTTTTTCAAACGTATTTTCATTGAAGATATGCGTTATCAATTTTTACAAGTATCACAGTATTTTGTATCTTTTCACTTTTATATGGTTGTATCACAGGTGGAGAGATGGCTGACACAGTATAAACACTTCCCATCTTTAACTCGCGTACTTTTAATGGTGCAGAGTGTCAGAGTCCTGTGAATCACCATCTTTAAACAGCGGCTCGCGCATGCTCTGCAGGAGTGTGCCTGCGGCTTCCCACAGAAGAAAAACGGGGAGCCGCCAAAGTAAACACGGTAGTTCCCCGCGCTGTCAAGCAGCATCTAAGAGATCTACTGATCCCTGTCACTGGGATCAGTTAGATCTCTTATGCCCCTGACAGCCCAGCCCCCTCACAGTTAAAACATGCCCAGGGAACACAGTTAACCCCTAGAGCACCCCCCCCAGGTTAACCCCTGCACTGCCAATGACTTTAAATGAATTTATACAGTAATCAGTGGAAATGTAAATTTCTGATTGTTGTATAAATGTCATTGGTCCTAAAGCGACGCAGTGCCAAATCGCAAAAAGTGCTCTGGTCCTAACACGGGAAATCCTTCCGGGGCTGAAGTGGTTAATCTGTTAAAACAATGATATATTTGATATGTATCAGTTCAACAGTCACAAAAGAAACAATGTATGAAAATCTGTTTCAATTACTTCAAATATGCTGGTAAAATGAATTTATATTTAAATAAATAAAGGTCAAGATCTGCATTTAACCACTTAAGGACCGGAAGGATTTCCAGCTTTAGGACCGGAGCCCTTTTTGCGATTCGGCGCTGCTTCGCTTTAACTGACAATTGCGCGGTCGTGCGACGTTGTACCCAAACGAAATTTGCGTCCTTTTTTTCCCACAAACAAAGCTTTCTTTTGGTGGTATTTGATCACCTCTGCGTCATTTCTGATCGCCGCTATAAACAAAAGAAGAGCGACAATTTTGCAAAAAAAAAAACAAATTTCTTACTTTTTGCTAAAATACAAATCCAAAAAAAAAATATAAAAAAACATTTTTTTTCACCGTTTTTGGCCGATTTATATTCTTCCTCATATTTGCGATAAAAAAAATTGCAATCGGCGTTTATTGATTGGTTTGCGCAAAAGTGGTCACGTTTACGCATGATGAGAATTCATTTTTGGGCAGGCGACTTTATAGCGTCATGGCGATTTTTAGCGTCTAGCGGCGGTAATAATCATTTTTTATTTTTTTTTTATTTTTGGGGTTTTTACTTAAGAGTAGTACGCATTTGCACTGGTGAAAACGCGTTTGGTTAGTTATTTGCGGCTAACGTTAAAAAAAATAGCGTTTATACTCCTTCTTATATTTAGCCGGTTTTTGCCACTTTTTTTTACAAAAAAATATAAAAAAAAAACCTAAACATAAAATCGTTTTTCATTCTTTAAACAAAAAAAAAAACGTTTTAACAGCGAGAAGAAAACAAATATCGCCGCTAGTCTTTACTGCGTCTCCACTAGTTTATGGTGGTTTTCTTTCGAAACAAACACCCTTTTTTTCCTGCGTTTAAAGCAAACCCATGTTGCAGCGTGCTGGCGCGTTAACAGTCAATTTCGCTTCGTCGCGGCTTAGCGTTTTTCCCGAGGCCAGGATTTCGACCTTT
>BLSH010300467.1:62017-72259 GCA_018402905.1 Glandirana rugosa | reverse complement strand
TAAAAAAAAAAAAAATGATCATTACCGCCACTAGACGCTAAAAATAGCCCTGAAACTATAACCCCTCCTGTACAGCCTGTAAAAACTGTGAAAAAACCCTGGTTACTGTAAATATGTCACTAGTCTTTAACTTTAGAGGTGACTACCTTTCTTACTAGTATCATCCTTGAATCCCCGTCCCGCATTGGAGTAGCAGTACTGGCCTTCAAGGCCTTCTCTACCACACTCTCACATTTGCGGCTCCGGCCAGATGTCGGACTCGTATAGGACTTTATGGGACTCTTTAGCCTCTCTATTGGGCCCTTATTCTCAGGGTATTTCAGGATATGCTCAGGCTGTAGACCGGCCTCGGCGTTTACACTCTCACACCATCTCTTCCGGAACTTCCGGTCATGACGATGAGGTTACGCCCTGCCCCTAAGTTCCTACTATGATCATTCTTTCCATCAGTGGAGATTTCAATTTCTGATCACTGTATAAATGTCATTGGTCCCAAAAAAGTGTCAAAAATGTCCGACATGTCCTCCCCAATATCAAAGTCCCGATAAAAATCGCAGATCACCGCCATTACTAGTAAAAAAAAAAAAAATAGTAAACACTCCATAAATCAATTCCCATAGTTTGTAGACACGATAATTTTTTCCGCAAACCAATCAATATACGCCAATTATACATGCCCATGCCATGACACTACCACCACCATGCTTCACCGATGGGGTGGTATGCTTTGGATCATGAGAAGTTCCTTTCCTTCTCCATACTCTTCTATTCCCATCACTCTGGTACAAGTTGATCTTGGTCTCATCTGTCCATAGGATGTTGTTCCAGAACTGTGAAGGCTTTTTTAGATGTTGTTTGGCAAACTCTAATCTGGCCTTCCTGTTTTTGAGGCTCACCAGTGGTTTACATCTTGTGGTGAACCCTCTGTATTTACTCTGGTGAAGTCTTCTCTTGATTGTTGACTTTGACACACATACACCTACCTCCTGGAGAGTGTTCTTGATCTGGTCAACTGTTGTGAAGGGTGTTTTCTTCACCAGGGAAAGAACTCTTTGGTCATCCACCACAGTTGTTTTCTGTGGTCTTCTGGGTCTTTTGGTGTTGCTGAGCTCACCGGTGCGTTCTTTCTTTTTAAGGATGTTCCAAACTGTTGATTTGGCCACACTTAATGTTTTTGCTATCTCTCTGATGGGTTTTTTTGGTTTTTTTTTCAGCCTAATGATGGCTTGCTTCACTGATAGTGACAGCTCTTTGGATCTCATATTGAGAGTTGACAGCAACCGATTCCAAATGCAAATAGCACACTTGAAATGAACTCTGGACCTTTTATCTGCTCCTTGTAAATGGGATCATGAGGGAATAACACACACCTGGCCATGGAACAGCTGAGCAGCCAATTGTCCCATTACTTTCGGTCCCTTAAAAAGTGGGAGGCACATATACAAACTGTTGTAATTCCTACACCATTCACCTGATTTGGATGTAAATACCCTCAAATTAAAGCTGACAGTCTGCAGTTAAAGCACATCGTGTTCATTTCATTTCAAATCCATTGTGGTGGTGTATAGAGCCAAAAAGATTAGAATTGTGTTGATGTCCCAAAATTTATGGACCTGACTGTATATAAAATTCGGCCCTTATTGATTTTTTCTCCAGGAGGTTTGCCGAGCTTTACATCCCTGACAAGAACATCTCTGTGGACGAATACCTGGTCCATTTCACAGGCCGGCTGGGAATCAAGCAGCATATCCCAAGTAAGAGGGCCAGATACGGATTGAAGCTCAACAAGCTCTGTGAAAGCTCCACCGGATATGTCCATGCCTTTCGTGTGTACGAAGGCAAAGATTCCCAGCTCCAGCCCCTTGAGTGTCCACCATACATGGGAATAAGCGGGAAAATTGTCTGGCAGTTGGCATTCCCACTCTTCCAAAAGGGGTATCACATTTATATGGACAACTGCTATACTAGTTTACCCCTTTTACACCACCTATACCTAAATAAAACTTTGGCCTGTGGTACAGCAAGGAAAAACAGGAAAGGCTTCCCACAGCATCTTGTCACCACAAGGCTACAAAGGGGGGATTGGAAAGCCTGAGGAACAAGGAAGTGTTGACTGTGAAGTGGAGGGATAAGAAGGACGTATACATCATGTCAACCATCCATGATGACACCTCGGTGAAAGTTCCCAGAAGATGCAGTCCAGTTCTAAAGCTTTGCTGTATCCACGAGTACAATAAATTCATGGGGGGGGTGGATTTAAATGATCAGATGTTGCAGCCCTACCTATCCACAAGAAAGTCGCTATTTACTTTTTTCATTTGGCCATGTACAACGCATTTATCACTTAGCAAAAATCGACCCAACACCAAGTATCCAACACCTTCCTAAAATTCATTGAAGATGTCATCACTGCTCAGATATATCCACAAGGATCCCCCCCCAGAAAGCCTTCGCTCCGATTGTGTCAGCAGACTGCATGAGCGTCATTGTTCTGAAAATATTCCACCATCAGCAAACATAAGAAGACGCCACAAAAAATGTCGGGTGTGCAGCAAAAGAGAAGTTAGGAGAGACACTAGTTTCCATTGTCACCAATGCCCCTCCCAACCTGGCCTTTGCAACGGAGAATGCTTCCGATGCTATCATACCCTTGTAAATTATTAGCCCATATTTCAAGTACACTGCCATTTCCCTATTTTCAATTCCTGTGCTGATTATTTCCCTGTTGCCTCAACCAACCATACCACTGCCTTCCATGTTACTTGACCCTGGCCTGTTTATCGACTATGCCTCTGCCTGCCGTCCGCATTGTTTATCCTCCATGTTGACCATGTTTTTGCCTGCCCCTTGGACTGATCTTTCACCCTGCTATACAGGGATCTCACATATGTGAGTGGCTCCAGAATGATGTTCTGATTTGAGAAAAACAGTTATTGTTTTTTGCTTTGTTTTGTAATTCCCAGAACAGGGTCTGGTGTCTGGAGGCTTCAAAGTGATTGGGTGGGAGAAGACTCTACCCATGTCCCCATTCTTTCCTGACCGTGGCCCTAAGCTTGATGGTCCTGCCTGCTGCCTGGACAAATACTTTGGCTGTACTGACAATATCTCTGCCTGCACTGACCCAGGACTTTTTATGGACCACGTTCTGCTGTCTGGACCAATACTTTGGCTGTACTGACCATATATCTGCCTGCTGCCTGTACTATGGACAGTATTCCTGCCTGCTGCATGGATGATCCTTTCACTGCTGCCGACCACATTTCTGCCTGCTACCTGGACCAATGCTTTGGCTGTGCTGCTAATGTGTTTACCTGTACTGACTATGGACAGTATTGCTGCCAGATGCTGTCTGTTTTGCTGTCTCTGTCCACATTCCTACCTGCTGGCTGGACCGATGCTCTCCTCTGTAGGCCACTGCACTACTAAAACTGCAGGTAATCTTTTCTTTACACTTTGCTCAGCAGAATGTATTTTGGTTTGTAATTTGTATGTACGGTACATGCTCTGTGTTAGAAATATGAAGGGCTTTCAACAATGTGATAGGTTGGCAGGAATTTATGTGTGTAATTTATTTCCCTAGAACCCCTGTAGGTGCTACTTGGATGTTGGGTCTCTGTATGTGGCTAGTCTGTGTAAAAGTCTCACACATGTGGTATTGCCATACTCAGGAGGAGTAGCAGAAAGTATTTTAGGGTGTCATTTTTGCTATGTACATGCTATGTGTTGGAAATATCTTATGATTTGACAACTTTGTGTAAAAAAAATGCATTTTCATTTTTTTCCACATTTTCCAAAAACTTCCGGAAAAAAATGACATGTTTAAAAGACCCATTATGCCTCATAGATTATATGTTGGGTTGTTTGCTTTCCAAAATGGGGTAATTTTGTGGGCAATTCCAATGCCCTTGTGCTCCAGGGCCTTCAAAAGTGTGATAGGTGGTTGAGAAATGAGATGTGTAATTTATGCCCGTAGAACGCCTGAAAGTGCTACTTTAATGTTAGGCCTCTGTATGTGGCTAGTCTGTGTAAAAGTCTCACACATGTGGTATTGCCATACTTAGGAGGAGTAGCAGAAAGTATTTTAGGGTGTCATTTTTGCTATGTACATGCTATGTGTTGGAAATATCTCATGATTTGACAACTTTGTGTAAAAAAAATGCATTTTCATTTTTTTTCCACAATTTCCAAAAACTTCTGGAAAAAATTACATGTTCAAAAGACTCATTATGCCTCATAGATTATATGTTGGGTTGTTTGCTTTCCAAAATGGGGTAATTTTGTGGGCAATTCCAATGTTCTGGTGCTCCAGGGCCTTCAAAAGTGTGATAGGTGGTTGAGAAATGAGATGTGTAATTTATGCTCGTAGAACGCCTGAAAGTGCTACTTCAATGTTAAGCCTTTGTATGTGGCCAGACAGTGTAAAAGTCTCACACATGGGGTATTGCCATACTCAGGAGGACTAGCAGAATGTATTGGAATGTATTTTGGGGTGTCATTTTTGCCATGTACATGCTATGTGTTGGAAATATCTTATAAATGGACAACTTTGTGTTAAAAAAATGCATTTTCATTTTTTCCCACATTTTCCAAAAACTTCTGGAAAAAATGAACTGTTCAAAAGACTCATTATGCCTCATAGATTGTACGTTGAGGTATTTGCTTTCCAAAATTGGGTCATTTTGTTGGCGTTTACATTGTCCTGGTGCTCCAGGGCCTTCAAAAGTGCAATAGGTCGTCATCAAATTAGATGTGTAATTTATGCTCCTAGAACGCCTGGAGGTGCTACTTGGATGTTGGGCATCTGCATGTGGCCAGGCTGTGTAAAGATCTCACACATGTGGTATTGCCATACTCAGGAGGAGTAGCAGAATTTATTTTGGGGTATCATTGCAAGTATGCATATGCCGTGTGTGAGAAATAACTTGTTATAACATTTTTGTGTAAAACAAAAATCTTCATTTTGCAAAGAATTGTGTGAAAAAAATTACAACTTTAAAAAACTCACTATGCTTCTTACTAAATACCTTGAAATGTCTACTTTCCAAAAAGCGGTCATTTGGGGGGTATTTGTACTTTCCTGGCTTGTTAGGGTCTCAAAAGATAGGTAGTCAGTACATCAATTTTCAATGATTTGCCCATAGCTTGTAGACTCTATAACTTTCACAGAGAATAAATAATATACACTCATTTGGGTTATTTTTATCAAAGATATGTAGCAGTATAAATTATGGCCCAAATTTATGAAGAAAAATGACTGAATTTTTTCAAAATTTGCGCTACTTTTTCACTTATATTGAAAAAAATAAAAAACCCAGCAGTGATTATATACCAACTAAAGAAAGCTCTATTTGTGAGAAAAAAATGATAACATTTTTGTTTGGGTACAGTGTAGCATGACTTAGTAATTGTCATTCAAAGTGTGAAAATTGGTCTGGGAAGGAAGGGGTTGTAAGTGTCTTGTAATGAAGTGGTTAAATAGATATGAGTATGTTCAGTGCTTTAGATGTGTGTTTGATCTGAGGAAGGGCATAAGCTTGTAAGCAGGGACGGGCCCGTGGTTCGAGTTGAACGCAAGTTCGACCCAAACATCGGGTGTTCACCCGTTCGTTGAATTTAGAACATTATGGGGCGTTCGCAGTGACTTAGTCACCACAGAACGCCCCATAATGCATTGCTCGCAGTCAGCGTGCACAGCTCTCCCCATTGGGAGGGCTCCCGCTGTCTACACGCTGTTTGTTTTGACAGATCATTTATATGGCAGGACGGGGCCACCCGGCAAAGTAAGAGAGCGACTCCGTCCCTTCTGACATCATGTGACATGAGAGGGGGCGGGTCAAGTGCATACATCACCAAGTGGCCCCGCCCTACCATATAAATAAACTGTCACAACAAACCGAGCTCAATCGGCCGGAGCTATTGGGTTTTTTTTTCGGTTTTTTTTTAATAAAGGACTTGTCCCTAATTGTCTCCTGTGGTTTTTTTTTTCTTTTTTGACACTTTTAGGTGAATTAGTAGGGGTACCCAATACTAATTCACATAGGTGGGGGTCAGGATCTGGGGGCCCGCTTATTAAAGGGGGCTTCCAGATTCCGATAAGCCCCCCGCCCACAGACCCCCACAACCGCAGCACAGGGTTGTGGGGAAGGGGCTTTTGTCCCCATCAACATGGGGACAAGGTGCTTTGGGGTGGGGGGCGCAGAGCCCCCCTGCCCCAAAGCACCCATACTCCCCATGTTGAGGGTATGTAGCTTGGTACGGTTCAGGAAGGGCTCACTTTAATTTTGGCGTGGAGTTCCCCTTAAAATCCAAACCAGACCCAAAGTGCCTGGAATAGACTGGGGGGGCCCAAGCAAATTTTTTCAATGATTTTTCTGTATATTTCCGGGAGCCGGCAATACATTACATTAATAAATGACAATTTTTCCTTCACAAATGTCATTTTGCTCTGGCTATGTTTTAAACATCACAGAGATGCGCCCTTTTACAGGCAGACTAAGGGACCCCCCAGGCACATTATTTAAAGTAATATTTAATTTTTATTGTTTCACTTTAAGCATTATGAAAATCACTGCTCCTGAAAAAACTATTGATTTAAAAAGTTTTTTTGCATTGATACATGTCCCCTAAGGCAGGACCCGGGTCCCCATACACTTTTTAGGGCTATAACTTGCATATAAACCTTTAAAATGAGCACTTTTGATTTTTCATGTTCGGGTCCCATAGACTTTAACAGTGTTTCGAATGTTCGCACAAATTTTTTGCCTGTTTGCATGTTCTGGTGCGAACCGAACTGGGGGGTGTTCAGCCCATCCCTACTTGTAAGCCCAAAATGGTTTTCATGGACTAACACATCATGCAATTTATATGTTTGAACAATCAGTTCAATAAAAGATTTTGAGTGCAGCAATCCTGTGGACTACTTTTTCTATATATGGTCAGTGGAGAGACCTGATTGCATTGCACTGCTGCAGCACCAGGTGTTGTTTTCCCTGCTACATATTAAATATATATATATATATATATATATATATATATATATATACACAGTATCTCACAAAAGTGAGTACACCCCTCACATTTCTGTAAATATTTTATTATATCTTTTCATGTGACAGCACTGAAGAAGTGACACTTTGCCTACAATGTAAAGTACTGAGTGTACAGCTTGTTTAACAGTGTAAATTTGCTGTCCCCTCAAAATAACTCAACACACAGCCAATAATGTCTGGCAACAAAAGTGAGTACACCCCTAAGTGAAAATGTCCAAATTGGGCCCAAATAGCCATTTTCCCTTCCCGGTGCCTTGTGACTCGTTAGTGTTACAAGGTCTCAGGTGTGAATGGGGAGCAGGTGTGTTAAATTTGGTGTTATCGCTCTCACTCTCTTATACTGGTCACTGGAAGTTCAACATTGCATCTCATGGCAAATAACTCTCTAAGGACCTGAAAAAAAGAATTGTTGCTCTTCATAAAGATGGCCTAGGCTATAAGAAGATTGCCAAGACCATGAAACTGAGCTGCAGCATGGTGGCCAAGACAATACTGTGGTTTAACAGGACAGGTTCCACTTAGAACAGGGCTCACCATTGTCGACTGAAGAACATGCTCAGCGTCGTATCCAGAGGCTGTCTTTGGGTATGCGGCTGAGCAACTGTCCCAACCAGACAGTTTATATGGGAAAAGGCATCAATAATGTAGCCAAGGTATTTGACCTCCTCCAAGCCTATGGCACACTTTTTGGGGTTGGTAGTGAGTCCTGTTTTCCTAAGGGAATGCACTACTGCTTGCACCCGGGGCAAATGGGATTTCCAATCTGGGCTGTGGATGACCACATTGTCCAAATAGGCGGCTGCGTATTGCCGGAGTGGTCTTAAGGTCTTATCCATCATTCTCTGGAATGAGGCAGGAGCATCATTCAAGCCAAAAGGCATCCACTTATACTGGAAGGACCCGTCGGGGGGTAGAAACACAGTTTTCTCTTTGGCAGACTTTGTTAGGGGTATCTGCAAATAACCTTTAGTCAGATCTAAGGTAGTTATGTACCAGGCACCTCCCAATCTAACAACAAGCTTGTCGCCCCCGAGGCATTGGGTACGCATCTAATTTAGACATGCTGTTCAACTTCCTGAAATCATTACAAAACCTTATAGTTCCATCTGGCTTTGGGACCAACAATATGGGACTGCATCAGTCACTGTGGGGCTCCTCTATCATGTCCAGCTCTAACATGTTCTTTATTATATATATTGATTTATTTATTTATTTACTTCAGATACGTATTTCATTTGCAACTGCTTCCCATCTAGCCTCGGGTATTCTATAGGGCTTTACATTCAATCGGACACCTAGTTCTGTAATTATGTCAGGCTGTATAACTGTGGTCAGTCCGGGCAGGTGAGAGAAAAAGACTCTATTCTTACACACAAATTCTTTAATGTCCTTCTGTTGGGCCACTGACAAGGTTTCAGTTATGGGTACTTCAAGTGTCAGGGGGGCCATGTCCTTTTGGGGGGTTGGCATTGCCAGTAAAGTCTCTCTGTTCTTCCAATGTTTCAAGACATTAATATGATATATTTGATCGGGTTTCCTTTTACCTGGCCGGTAAACTTTGTAGCTTATCTCCCCTACTCTTTCCATAATTTCAAAGGGATCTTGCCACTTTGCTAAGAATTTACTCTCAACAGCAGGGACTAGTACCAGCACTCTATCATCAGGGTTGAAGATTCGGGTCTTGGCACCCCAATTATAAACCCTTCTCTGGGCCTCCTGGGCTTGCTCCATATGTTCCCATACAAGCGGCATGACAGCAGCGATTCTATCTTGCATCAGTGAGATATGCTCAATGACGTGTGGTCTCTCCCTCCCATGTTTCTTTTGCGACATCTAGCAATTCCCTGGGATGTCCATCATACAGTAGTTCAAAAGGGGAGTAACCTGTAGATGCCTGAGGTACCTCTCATATGGCAAACATGAGGTATGGCAGCAAAAACTCCCAATTTCTCCCATCTTTATCCATCATCTTTTTTTAAAAAGCTTTTGAGCATTTTGTTAAATCTCTCCACAAGACCATAAGTTTGCGGGTAATAGACAGAGGTACAGAGATGGGAGATTTTGAAGAACTTACACAATTCTTTAGTGACTTGAGACATAAATGGGATGCCTTGATCCGTCAATATTTCTTTTGGAATACCCACAAGACTAAATACCTGGACAAGCTAATTCATATGTGTTCGGGTTTAAAGGGATGAGGTGGCAACCATAGTTTTACAGGCACTATTTTTAGCGCTAAAGCGCCAGAAAAACTACCTCAGTGTGAAAGGGGTCTAAACAGTTTTGTAAATATGTACAAATTTTGTAGCTTCAGCCTAAAAAAATAAACTTTTTTTTCTATTTCCAGATTAAATCAGCTTGATCTATCACTCTGAAATTGCATCTGAGTAAAAAAGTTATTTTTTTTTGTCTTTAGTCTTTAAAGTGTTTGTAAATGCTAAAAGATTCTTTACCAATAGCAGTGCCCCTGCCCCCTTCCCTAACACTTACCTGAGTCCTCACTTGATCTCCTGCTGTAGCAGCTCTCTCCCCACACTCACAAGCTTGGCTGAGAGCAGCAAGTGTGGAGAGCTCACAGAGAGATAATCTAGATGCCAAAGTGTGTTTTAGGGCTTTCAGCTAGGGTTGCCACCTCATCCCTTTAAACCCGAACACATATTAATTACACAGGTTCTATGGCTAATTAAGGTGGTAATTAACCGCTTAACAACCGCCCCATAGACAATTGACGTCTACAGGGCGGTTGCTTAATTCTGGGAGGACGTCTATTGACGTCCTCCCAGAATCGCGGTTCCCGCGCGCCCCCTGGGGCGCGCACAAGGGAACATCCGTGACCGTCGGGTCTGGGGGACCCGACTGATCACGGATCGTGGTGAATGGCCGCTGTGCGCGGCCTTTCACCACGTGATCGCGCCGTCGAATGACGGCGCGATCACATGTAAACAAGCCGGCGGAAGCACCGGCTTCTCTCTCCTCTCCGCACCGATCGGTGCAGTGTGAGAGGAGAGAGGGGGAGAGAGGTGGTGCTGCAGCGCTGTGGGCGATGTGCAATGCCCACAGCGCTGCCAGGTCACAAAATACTCCCCCCCACCATCTATTTAAGGGAACACGCGCGGGGTCCCCCGCGCGCCCTTGGCGCTAAGACCCTCCTGCAGTTATCTGCAGGAGGGTCTTAATTCGTTG
This sequence comes from Glandirana rugosa, assembly GCA_018402905.1. Taxonomy (NCBI): domain Eukaryota; kingdom Metazoa; phylum Chordata; class Amphibia; order Anura; family Ranidae; genus Glandirana; species Glandirana rugosa. The sequence continues at coordinate 62,027 of BLSH010300467.1, read as the reverse complement.
GCGGGACATC
>BLSH010300467.1:41814-53405 GCA_018402905.1 Glandirana rugosa | reverse complement strand
AGTCTTAGAACTGTTTAAAAGTGATTAATTTCTGCATGTAGATAAGTGGGCATCCGACAACAAGTATCATTACATACTGTTATTTAGAGTTCTCTTACAAGTTCTATCGAGTCATAGATGATAAGTATTAGACTGTTAGAACTCGAAGTCCTGGAATACCTAGAAACCCTACTCCGATTACACTGGGTTCTGTGTCTCCTCTGTGACGCTAGAAGGTGCCCACCATATAGCCACGTCCCCAAGTGGCAAGGGGGAGGGTCAAGGATATTTGGATTTAGAGATCGGAAAGGGGTTAATGTTAGATTGGGGTTGTAAACCCGTAAACAAGTCGAATTTGTAAAGTGTGAACTAGTGGAGGTGAGTTTCTCAATTTCCGTACAACTTTGCTGAACAAATGCCCAAATGTTGGGGTTAGATTGTAATTGGGGAAAGGCTAGAGATTTAGGTTTATAGGAACTGGGAGGGGGAACGGTGAACCCCTGCACCGATATACCACCCGTGGAAGATCGCAGTGTCTCCTCTGTGTCTTGGGTCACATTAGCCTCATCCCAAAGATCCATAAGGTCCTGAAGCTCAAGATTGTCAGATTATGAATAGTAGATACTGAGCTATCTTGAACATTCTCTTGAGATTTATTGTCATACATTACTATGAACAACAGCCTACGGGTGAATAGATGTACGTCTTTAATTAGTGAAAATTTGTCAAGATTCTGATCCAGACAGAAAGAAAGTCCCAATTTGAGGACTTCCAGCTCACTAGGAGACAATTGGTAAGAAGACAAATGAATAATTTCTAAGTCCTAAGTGGGACGGGGATTAGTGGGTAATACTATGTCCCTGGACTTTTTGGAAGTGTGGCAACGGGGATGGGGTGTTGAGACCCATCCGAATGTTTGACTAAAAAAATGGGTGCCATTTTGGGATCTTTGTGCAAAAAGTGTGCAGTGCCAGAGTCTATGTTAGTTGATAAAGGTTCACTCACCTTAGATACCCTGAGGAAGCCTAGGTTTAGGCAAAACATGTCGGACATCAATTTACGCCCATGATCGTTACAATCAGTACTGTACCCGTCCTCAACACCAATGTCTGTAATAATTTTTTATGCTATTTTTAAAGTTAAACTTTTGCATTGATTGAGTACTTGAGTACTTTTTATCTAATCATACTAAATAAAAGCTGATTTTATCCTATTTCTTTTTCTGATACCAATTTTTGTATTGCACCGCTATAATCCCGATTATTCCTGTTCCCACCCTTCCCTATCCCCAATTCCCTTCCCCTTTTCCTTCATTTCCCTCCCTATCCCCATTTGTCCCATTCAAATTTGCAACACATGTGGGATGAGGTGCACCAAGTTCTAGTGCCACCATACTACCTACACCATTCTCTACGCTTCTAGTGATTTAGTTCACATTTGCTTGTATGGCTTTTGGGACTTGAATATTGAACTATTACAGTGCAAAATTGTTCTCCTTTTTCGTTTTCTATCCCCTTTTTTCCCCTATTTTTTAATTTTTTTTGATTATTGCTTTAATGTTTATGTAAAGATAATTTTGATCAAATACTTCACCTTACGGCAAACTCTGTTTTTTTGCTTGTTGGCTCATACTACATACACTCTCCTTGGCCATGGCTGACTTTCGTGGGGAAGCCTGGGATACCCTGATGCTTAGGGCTCATAAATCACAAGATGAAAAAGAGATTACTGAACTCGAGTTGTCTAAGGCTTTTTTTCGCCTTCAGAAAATATTGGAAAAGAAAGTACGTTTATACTGGCATAAGAAATATTTTGAAAAGTATTCCAATAATTCTGTAGTCCCTTGGGGCTTAAGGATTCAAATCTTTCCCAACCTTAAAAAAATTGATGAAACATTGAAACAAGCCTGGGAACACAATCTACTAACGTGTTCCCAGGGCATGCTCCTCCTACTGTGTAAACAGTATGAGGAGGAACTTGCACTTTTAGACACACAAGTTAAAAAATGGAATACGGATTTTGTTTTAGCTGCAAGCTCCCCATTCTTTAAAAAAAGGGAGAGCGAGCTGCGTGAACATGTAGAAAAATACACTATTGAGTTAATCAGTAAAAAAGAAAACAATTTCCAGAGGGATAAACTAGCACATGGAAATGGATATGCGTATAAATGGGCTACTGCAAATCAAAAACTACCAAACATCAAGATACCTCACCTTTGAGACAAACCAAAGTAACTTCAAACTTATCTCCTGTTTCTTCTCTATCTTCCAGCGTGTCCACTGTATATCCAGAATTCCCAGATAAGAGACTTCCGAAGAGACGGAAAGGGGATCCGGATGCTTGCTCTTCCAGCTCCACTCATCGCACTCATTGCACCTGCACCTAAACACCCACCATTGTATCTTCGCTCTCAAGCTCCCATCACACCACTGTTTCCCACTTTGACTTCTACCACTACTTCCACTATAGAGCCCGCCAGCTCCACCACGGTGGCTTCGGTCTCTCCTTCTCTCTCCACACCATCTACTCTTTCCAACTGCACCTCTGTTTCCGCTTCCGTATCTAAGGTGAGTGAACCTTTATCAGCTAACATATACTTTGGCACTGCACCCTTTTTGCACAAAGTGCACCCATTATTTTTTAGTCAAACATTCGGATGGGTCTCAACACCCCATCCCCGTTGCCGCACTTCCAAAAAGTCCTGGACCCACTAATCCCCGTCCCAATGGGGACTTAGAAATCATTAATTTGTCTTTTTACCAATTGTCTCCTAGTGAGCTAGAAGTCCTCAAATTGGGACTTTCTTTCTGTCCGGATAAGAATCTTGACAAATTTTCACTGATTAAAGATATACATCTATGCGCCCCGTAGGCTGATGTTTAAAGTAATGTATGACAATAAATCCCAAGAGAATGTTCAAGATAGCTCAGTATCTACTATTCATGATCCAGTTTTCCCTATCAGTGCATCTGACAATCTTGCGCTTCAGGACCTTATGGATCTTTGGGATGAGGCTAATGTGACCCAAGACACAGAGGAGACACTGCGATCTTCCGCGGGTGGTATATCGGTGCAGGGGGTCACCTTCCCCCTCCCAGTTCCTATAAGCCTGAATCTCTAGCCTTTCCCCAATTACAATCTAACCCCAACATTTGGGCATTTGTTCAGCAAAGTTGTACGGAAATTGAGAAACTCACCTCCACTAGTTCACACTTTACAAATTTATCTCACACACAAAAAGATGCTATTGTGTCACTCCAACGAAATAAGGAGATTGTAATAAAACCGGCCGACAAAGGGGGTAACCTGGTGGTTATGGACCTTGGGCAGTATACTTCTATGTGCAATGAGTTGCTCGCCAACAGAGAATGGTATAGACCCATTACCAGATCTGTTGTCTACAATCTCATTATGTCATATCGCAGTCTTGTCTTTGGTGCCTACCACAAGGGCATCATCGACAAGAATACCTGGCAATTTTTAGACAACAGGAATCCAGTTATTCCAACATTGTATGCGCTGCCCAAGGTCCATAAGTCACTCATGTCCCCCCCAGGTAGACCCATAATCTCAGGGTGCGGGAGTATAGCCAATCAATTAGTTGATACATATCTTCAACCACATGTGACATCCTTATCTTCTTATGTCAAGGACACAATTGACTTGTTACCCATTATAGAGGGGCTACATGTACCCAAAGATGTATGGCTTGTTGCCATCGACATTGAGAGTTTGTATAATTCTATACCCCACTCCAAAGGGGTGAAAGTCATTGCAAAATGTTTATCGGATAGGGGCCCACTCTCAGCTACCTATAATAACATTGTTATTAGTCTCTTCAATTACATCCTTACATGCAATTTCTTTATGTTTGGTTCCTCCCACTACCTCCAGGTACAGGGTGTGGCAATGGGCACGCGCTGTGCCCCGGCTTGTGCCAACCTGTACCTGGGGTGGTGGGAGAGGGACCTGTTTTCCAATGAACAAATATCACATCTGCTCGATCACATCATATCTTGGCACAGGTACATAGATGATGTGCTATTCTTTTAGACGGGCACTAGAGAGGACCTTACTACATTTATGGATTATATTTCGATCAACAACTACAATCTCATGTTCACTATGAACTGTAGCCAACAAAAAATCACTTTCTTGGATATTGAGGTCTATATTGACCCTGATGGTATGCTGGGCTCTAAGCTCTATAGGAAACCTACAGCAGGTAACACTATACTCTGTGCAGGAAGTTTTCCCCCCTAAACCGCTCATCAATAGCATACCATATAGTCAATATTTAAGACTAAGGCACAATTGCTCATCTGACAATGACTTCCAACAATCAGCTAAAGACTTATTTTTTAGGTTACGTGAACGTGGCTATAGTCAATCGTGCCTCAAAAAGGCATATCGTAAAGCCTGCCACCAGGATAGACATTCCCTCATCTTTTCTAATAAATACAAAACAGGCCCAGAGTCAGTTAGGGTGATTACCCACTATTCTAATCAGCATAAGCAATTTAGGACAATCTTAGCAAAATTTTGGCCACTTTTACTGTCTGACCCAACAGTTGCTCGTCATTTAAAGCCTTACCTTCAAATCACTTACAAGCACGCACGTTCTCTGAGAGACCGATTGGTTAGAAGCCATCTTGGTGCCCCTGAGGCTCCAAGTGTAGATACTAGGGGCAAATTTGCTTGTGGCAGTTGCCAATATTGCCCCTTTATGATTAATTCCAATGTAATTCAATTGCCAAATGGACAAACACATAAAATTGGCTTTCATGTGACATGCCAGACAGTCTGTGTCGTTTATTTAGCCCTCTGCCTATGCGGAGCATTCTACGTAGGCAAGACTAAGCGGCCTTTTGTTAAACGGATCAAAGACCATATGTTACCTATTAGCAAAAAACAAACCACAACAGCGCTCAATTTGCATCTAGCCAGATGTCATGATTTTGAATCCAGTGTTATTAGATTTGCGGCCCTTGGGCATGTACCCGCAGGTCCCCGAGGGGGGAGTGTTGATCAGGCACTCCTCCAGATGGAGGCACGTTGGATACATGCCCTGGGAGCCACAAAATACCCAGAGTTGAATGAGAGCTTGAGTTTTTTGTCTTTCCTCTGAGTATTCAATCACTTGATATCAACGATTACCCTCTGGTGGTAAATATTGAGTCCTTTGCAAGGCATTACATCTACTAGCCTATCCTAGGCCCCCCTTTGCCCCCCTCCCCTCTCCCGCATCAGTCATTAATTATGTAACAGCGCTAGGGCCGGTAAGCATTTAAACAGAGTTTGCTTTATTTATTTTTGCTTTATTTATTTCATCATTTGAACCTGTGTGAATAATATGCATAGCCTTTAACCTTGTATTAATATTTATGGCAACCATGCTGTTCTCTATTATTTTTTGCTGTGAAGCTGTTTAATTATTTGCTATATTTTGTGTCCCTTTTTTTTGGTTATGTTTATATATTGATCACATGTATAGTGATGTTCATATTTTTATTCTATGTACCCTATTTTTGTTGTGGTTCATGCAGGTTATATGTTCCCCTCCCTAGAGATTTGGGATGTTCACATGGCCTCATCCTCTTAGCCGCACCAGCACTCCCTCCGTGGAATGGCCTGCCTATGTGCTGTGACTTCCGGGCGGTTTGGGGGTACTTGTGCATCCATACGGATTGGTGCTGCAGCTCTCTGCGGCACCCTAGGTGTCCCCGGCTGTGCTCCATTGGTGTGCTTCCGCCCGTTGGCTTTGCCCCCTTGCGGGCGTCTGTATTTTGCTGTGGCCTTTCCTCGCATGCGTCCGCTCGCTGGAAGGTATGGGGATTGTGGTCTCCGGGATGGTGCTCGTCCTTGGCGCATGCACGGTGGCACCTGCTTGTCCGAACGAGCACCGGCGACGTCACACGCTGGGTGCGCAAATTGCCCCTTATATACCGGCAGTATATCTTTAGTCTGTTCCAACTCGTGGACGGTCTGCTTGCTCCCAGCTTACCTAAGGTATTTAATTTACATCAATGGAATTGACATGCTGGATACATGCCGACATGTGTTATCCTCTGTATTCCTCTTAGCATTCGCTTTGTTTTCTTACTCGTGGTTAGAAGAGAGTTTTTTCTCTCAAGTCTGGTATATGTGTCAGTGCTTTAGATTTAAGCTATTAGCCTCTCTATTTTTGGAGTGGCTTTGCTAGAACATTGCGGCGTACCTTTGCATTATCTTAATTTATTTGTCTGTACACCCATTCAAATTTGTTAGCATTTTATTATTATTTTTTTTTTTTATTTAATTTTTTTTTAGCTAATTTCTTGTTTTTGTTAATTTCAGTCTTTAACCTAGATGATCTGCAAGGATTATTCCTTATCTTGTTTTTCTATATATTTTTCTAGTATCTACTACACATATTGCCATTTCGGCAAGGAAGATCTTTCCTGCAAGTCTGCTCTTTGATAGGGGCTGACTACTTGTAAGTCTATAAATCTCATTTAAATTTTAAAAAAATGTTTTTTCTTTTTATATAGACTCAATTCTTCTTACATATTTCATATATATTTTTATACTAACCAGAGCAATTTGTGCCAATTTGTGGATGCGCAGGTGTCCCCCCTCCCGGTGTGGCGTGCGGTGCTGGGTGAGCTGCTTGACGTTTGGGGTCCGGGCGGAGGTTTGAACTGGTTGAGGTGAATGTCTCATTTCTTGGGCTGAGGAACAATTATATACATTCTTTATATCATGTTGTATTTATATTTTTTTCCATTACCTTCATTGTATGTATAAAAACTGTATTCCTTTATTAGATATGTAACGCTTGGTCTGTTAAAGTCCCTGAGGAATGTCGGACGTCAATTTACGCCCATGATCGTTACAATCAGTACTGTACCCCACCTCAACACCAATGTCTGTAATAATTATTTATGCTATTTTTAAACTTAAACTTTTGCATTGATTGAGTACTGGAGTACTTTTTATCTAATCATACTAAATAAAAGATGATTTTATCCTATTTCCTTTTTTGATACTAATTTTTGTATTGCACCACCATAATCCCGATTATTCCTGTTCCCACCCTTCCCTATCCCCAATTCCCTTCCCCTTTTCCTTCATTTCCCTCCCTATCCCCATTTGTCCCATTCAAATTTGCAACACATATGGGATGAGGTGCACCAAGTTCTAGTGCCACCATACTACCTACACCATTTTTTACATCATTATTGTTCTCCTCTCAGTATACTGTAAGTTAGTGATGGGCCCGATGTTCGAGAACATTATGGGGCATTCACAGCAAATTCGAACACGACTGAATGCCCCATAATGCAGTGCGAGATCACAGGGAAATGACACCCGCTGATTGACCTACATGCTTTGGCCAATCATAGCACGCTATGCAGAAAGAGCCATGATTGGCCAAAGGCAGGCTGCCTTTGGCCAATAATGGCTCAGGGGGCTAAGTCCACGCCAAACATTATAAAAAGCTGCTTACACAGTGGCCATATGTAGTGTGTGAAAGTGGAGAAGCTAGCTTTTATTAGCCAGGTTAGTTAGTGGCATGTAGGCAGTGCAGTATATAGATACAGTGTAGAGTATATACAGTCAGTGCAAGAATATATATATACAGTATAGTATATATATATATATATATATATACACATTGTGGGAGATTAGCTCGTGGGGATCACTTTTCAGGGGAAAAGATTCAGCATGGATGTCAGTCTCTTTAAAGTCTGGTGGCTTGCCAGGTTTATTTTTACAGGTTTGCAAGATCAAAACACAAACAGAAACAGAAAAATAAAATCTTGCCGTCTTGACGCTACACTAAACAAAGAGATTCCTCTCTATATAGTGTGGGGCTGTACCCGACACCCACAAAATATAACCTTGTTTTAGAGTCCAAATTAGCACACCAAGCTCTGTCAGCTTTCTCCCTCTGAGGTCCAGGATCAAGATCAAGCTCAAGTGTAATCTCTTCCTAGTCGCCTCAAAATGATTGCATTCGAGGTGGCAAGTATCGCCCGTCAATTGTCGTGCCTTGCATAACATCACATATCCCCCCTCTGCTCAAGGCCCTGGGGCGGAGCAACTGTCCCTACCATGCAGTGGGCCCAGGAAAGACCATCAGCATTATTTTGGCACCTTCCAGCCCAGTGTTCCACTGAGAACTTAAACAGCTGTAGGGCCAGGAACCACCTAGTCACCTGGCTATTTTTCTCTCTGTTGTTACACATCCACTTAAGGGGGGCATGGTCAGTGACTAACCTGAATAACCTTTCCAGCAGGTAGTATTTTAGGGCCTCTAAGGCTTCCTGCTTAAGTAGACGACCAGGTGCTCCTCGCTGTCTCTGATCTGGGACAGAACAGCACCTAGTCCCACCTCAGAAGTGTCGGTTTGAACGACAAACTCCTTTGTGAAGTTTGGGGTCACAAGCAACGGCTGTACACAAAGGTCTTGCTTCAATTTCTGGAAGGCCTTTTCAGCTTCGGGATTTCACTTAACCATTCTTGACGCTCTACCCTTTGGCAGATTGGTCAGAGGGATGGCAATGGTAGCAAAGTCAGGGGTGAAGCGTCGGTAATACCCTGTAATTCCCATGAAGGCCCAAGCCTGTTTCTTGTTCACCGGTTGGGGCCACTTTTGAATGGCCTCAATCTTATTGGTTTGGGGCTTAATCATACCTCGACCAATCATATACCCAAGGTATTTGGCCTCGTCGAGACCTATGGCACACTTCTTCGGGTTGGCTGTTAAACCTGCTACCCTCAGTGAATCTACAAATGCCTGCAATCGAGGCAAATGTGATTCCCAATCTGGGCTGTGGATGATGACATCATCCAGATAGGCCTCTGCACAGGGCCGATGCGGCCTCAAAGTCTTGTCCATCATCCTCTGAAAGGATGCAGTAGCCCCATGCAGACCAAAGAGCATTTTTTCGTATTGAAAGGACACCCCAGGGGTAGGGAAGGCCATTTTTTTCCTTTGCTGACTCTGTTAGGGTGTTCTGGGTTCAGGTATGTTGATCTTGCATGTTGAATAGCTGCAGGGCAGCCAATCAACAAGTGTTTCACTGGTTTTCCCTAGAAGCCATCACAGCCATGCCTACTAATGGCATGGCTGTGATTGGCCAGTGCATCATGTGACCCAGACTCTATATGAGGCTGGAGTCACAGTGCCTCGTGTCACATGCTCTCTGGGTAGTGTAGGGAGAGGATGCTACCGCTTAGAGGGACAGATTATTGTTCTAAAATCATCTCCTAGTTCTATAAGGTCAGGTTCCTGCTGTTGCTGTAAGGGACAGATTATTGCGCTAAAATCATTTTGCAGCCCTCTAGCACTTTCCAGGACTCTTTTACAGTCATTTTTGTGCCGAAAAGTTTGGGTCCCCATTGAATTCAATGGGGTTCAGGGTTCGGGATAAAGTTTGTGTCAAGTTCGGTACTGAACCCGGACTTTTTTCCGAAGTTCGGCCGAACCCACCGAACCCGAACATCCATGGGTTCGATCAACTCTAGTATCGAGTCCCTCCCAACTTATCCACAAGTTCGTCAACCCGCGGCATCGGGTATGCGTCAAACTTAGACACTTCATTCAGCTTCCTAAAATTGTTACAGAACCGAATAGTGCCATCGGGCTTTGGGACCAGTACTATAGGGCTTGGCCAGGCGCTGTGGGACTCCTCCATCATGTCTAACTCCAACATGGTTTTTATTTCTCTCTCACCACCACCTCTCGTCTAGCCTCAGGTATTCAGTAGGGTTTTACATTTACATGGACCCCGGGTTCCTTGATTATGTCATGTTGTAGCACAGATGTCAGTCCGGGTAGGGAAGAGAAAACCATACTGGTCACTGGCATTTCTACATGGCACCTCATGGCAAAGAACTCTCTGAGGATCTGAAAAAAAAGAATTGTTGCTCTACAATAAAAATAAGAACATTGCCAGCACGGCGGCTAAAACCAGCGGTTTAACAGGATATGTTCCACTCAGAACAGGCATCGCCATGGTCGACCAAAGAAGCGGAGTGCACGTGTCAGCATCATATCAAGAGGCAGGGCTGGTGCAAGGATTTTTGACACCCTAGGCGAAACCTCATTTTGCCGCCCCCACTTTGGCTCTGCCCCCTGACTCCACCCCCTTTGCCCTGTCCATGTATATGATGGAGGTGGCGGAGGTGGAGATTTTAGCAGCGCCTCTCTACCTATTTCTTTAGCCGTGGTCCACAGGCCTGCACCTGTGCCTCTGGACCCAGCCTAAAGACAAATAATGGCTTGCTTCCTCATTCCAGCTGTGGTCCGCAGGTATAGACAGGCCGGGGTAGTATATTGGCAGGCTGGGGTACTGTATGGGGGTAGTATATAGACAGACTGGGGAAGTATATGGACAGGGGCTGGGCGCCCTGGGCGGCAGTGCGCCCTAGGCGGCCGCCTACTCCACCTAATGGTAGAGCCGGCCCTGTCAAGAGGCTGTCTTTGGGAAATAGATGTATGAGTGCTGCCAGCATTGTTGCAGAGGTTGAGAGGGTGGGGGGTCAGCCTGTCAGTGCTCAGACCTTCAAACAGTTTGCTGAAGACAAGTAGACTAAGGACATGGGCCCATGTCCTATGGTCTGATGAGACCAAGATAAACTTTTTTGGTTCAGATGGTGTCAAGCGTGGGTGGCGGCAACCAGGTGAGGAGTACAAAGACAAGTGTATCTTGCCTACAGTCAAGCATGGTGGTTGGAGTGTCATGTTCTGGGGCTGCATGAGTGCTGCCGGCACTGGGGAGCTACAGTTCATTGAGGGAACCATGAATGTCAACATGTGACATACTGAAGCAGAGCATGATCCCCTCCCTTAGGAGATTGGGCCACAGGGCAGTATTCCAACATGATAATGACCCCAAACACACCTCCAAGATGACCACTACCTTGCTAAAGAAGCTGAGGGTAAAGGTGATGGACCAGCCAAGCATGTCACCAGACCTAAACCCTATTGAGCATCTGAGGGGCATCCTCAAATGGAAGGTGGAGAAGAGCAAGGTCTCTAACATCCACCAACTCCATGATGTCATCATGGAGGAGTGGAAGAGGACTCCAGTGGCAACCTGTGAAACTCTGGTGAACTCCATGCCCAAGAGAGTTAAGGCAGTGTTGGTAAACTATGGTGACCACACAAAATATTGACACTTTGGGCCCAAGTTGGACATTTTCACTTAGGGGTGTACTCACTTTTGTTGCCAGTGGTTTAGACATTAATGGCTGTGTGTTGAGTTATTTTGAGGGGACAGCAAATTGACACTGTTATACAAGCTGTACACTCACTACTTTACATTGTAGCAAAGTGTCATTTCTTCAGTGTTGTCATACGAAAAGATATAATAAAATTTTTCCAAAAATGCAAGGGGTGTATTCACTTTTGTGAGATACTGTATATATACACAGTATAGTATATATATATATATATATATATATATATATATACGCTGCATTTAGTGTAGACTATATATACAGTGCACTCGGCGGTGTACAGTATATAATACACTTCAGGTGGTGTATTAATATATATATATATATATATATATATATATATATATATATATATATTTATATATATATATATATATATAATT
>BLSH010300467.1:0-22007 GCA_018402905.1 Glandirana rugosa | reverse complement strand
TGTATAAATTAGCCTTACCCGTAATCATTTCATTTTACTTATCATTGAGATAACGTTAAAAAGATGACTTAACCTAATCCTTTACAATAGATATAAATTTCCGTTACCCTATGTGAACGCAATCCCGTGTCCGATATTATTATCGGGAATAGACATTCACACGGATCCAGTACACACCAGGGTCTAGTTACGACGTGGACCCTGGCTAGGTAGGACGTACAACCTAGGAGTCCCTTGGGACTAGACTGTGTGTGAGAATGGGTGTCGGTCTACTGACCGCCCGTCTCAACTCGCTTGAATGGGGTTCGTTGTCCGTGCGATCGTTCGGGTTCCGTCCGGACCCGGACTTTGTCCCGAAGTTCGGACGGACCAGCAGAACCCGAACTTCCAGAGGTTCGCTCAACTCTGCCCGCCAGTCATCTGGCTGTGGGTAAGAGTGTGTGTCAGATCAGGGTTCCCTGAGGATCCAACATGCAGGATGGATCGGTCCCAGGTGCAGCATTGATCTGGGACCACACATGACCTAGGCACACTTACAGATAAGGGCTATTATTATAGCCTGTGCCCTAACGCAAGTGTATCCCATTGCCTTTAAATATAGATAACATTTCCTAATCCAATTCAGTAGAAAAATTGCAATAGAGTTACTATTCATTTTACTTTACTAATGCCCATTCCGATTAAATATGTGCTGTCTAAGTATTAAAAGCAATGTACGCAATAGTCACAGTTTTATACATATGACATACAGTATATTGATGTCATTTAATTTTTTATGATGTAGCATAGTAAATGTTTTTATTGATTTATATTGCCTTATACTGTATTGGTTTGTATTGCCTTATATTGTATTGATTATACACACTGTGAGTGGTGGACTGTGATTGGTATGAACTAGGTCTACGCCCATTTGGCCACACCCCATAGGGGCAGCCCTAGTCAACCCAGTCCTCTGCATATAAGCTTGGTAATCAGTCATGCTTAGATGGCTCTGAGGAAGAGGTTCACCTTGAAACGCGTCAGCTATTGCCATCTCAAGACAACCCCCTTGATTGGGGAACAGACATTGACGATGGTGGTCTTTTGATATGCCTGTATTCAAGCCATGTTTGTGAGTATGTTACTTACTGTTTTTAATCATTACATTTTATGGAGGATAATGTACTAGGCCTTGCGCCCCTTGTGCATTTTTTATTGTAGTACCTCCCAGTCTGTCGGAAGTAGCGAAGCAGCCATTACCCTCCTAAGGACAACATCCTAAAGACTACTCCCCATCCAGGCCTCTAGCAAATTGCAGGAGAATTGATACTTTTTGTTGCTTTCAAATCAAAAATAGGTCAGTCGGTGGGAGCCCTCCCATTGGGGAGGAGCTGTTTCTTTTTTTTTCTTTCTTATTTTTCGGGTTGTCGCGCACCGTGATTGACGATGGATTACATCGGGGGACACTTTTTTCTTTTTTAATAAAGGACTTGCCCCAATTTGTCTCCTGTGTTTTTTTCGTTTGACACTTTTTTGGTGAATATGTAGGGGTACAATGTACCCGATACCCATTCACATGGGGGGGTCGGATTTGGGGGCCCCAGATTCCGATAAGCCCCTGGCCTGCAGCCCCCGACAACCACAGCCCAGGGTTGTCAGGAAGAGGCTCTTGTCCCCACCAACATGGGGATAAGGTGCTTAGGGGTGGGGGGCACAGAGCCCCCCTGCCTCAAAGCACCCATTCCCCCATGTTGAGGGCATGTAGCCTGGTACGGGTTAGGAGGGGGGCACTCGTTCGTCCCCCCCATCCTGCCCGGCCAGGTAGCTTGCTAGGATGAGGGTCTGGTATGGACTCGGGGGGACCCCCACTCCATTTTTTTCAGTGATTTTTATCTATATTGCTGGGAGCTGGCAATACATTACAGCCGCGAGCAATTTTAACCACTTCAGCCAGGGGAGGATTTCCCCCTTTAGGAACAGAGCACTTTATGCAATTCGGCACTGCGCCGCTTTAACTGACAATTGCACGGTCTTGAAAAGCTGTACCCAAACAAAATTGGTGTCCTTTTTTTCCCACAAATAGAGATTTCTTTTGGGGGTATTTGATCACCTCTGCGTCACTTCTGATCACCGCTATAAACAAACAAAGAGCGACAGTTTTGCAAAAAACCCAATTTTTCTTGCTTTTTGTTAACATACAAATCCAAAAAAAAATATAAAAAAAAACAAATGTATTCATCAGTTTTGGTGGATATATATACTTCCTCATATTTTTGGTAAAATCGGTGTATATTGTTTGGTTTGCGCAAAAGTTGCCACGTTTACAAACAATGAGAATTAATTTATGGGGTTTTTATTTTTTTTTATTTTTTACTAGTAATGGTGGCAATCTGCGATTTTTAGCGGTACTACAGCATTGCAGCAGACATAGTTCAGTCACTGCTCTAGGTCTGTTAAGCCTTAACTAGGATCAGCTGTGTGTGCTCCAATGCAGGTGCCGGCTGATGGTGCGCATAGGTTTACACAAAAATAGAAGGCTGGACAGCCGCACTCTATCCAATCTGGAAATTTATTGATAGATGAAGGTACAGGTACAAATCATGGTGAACCACAAGTCCCAGCTAACTCGTTTCACGCCTTGGGACGTCCGATTTTCGTTCTGTTATCTTGCGAAAGAGACTGCGCATGCTCAGAAACGAAAAAAAGATGCAAAAATATTCAAAACATTACGTCACTTCTGATGTTGAGTTTGGTCATACGAAAATTTTCGTATTGTTAGTATGCTGTTCACTTTCGACATGAGACAAGCATCCAACACAAAACGGACGTTCTGTCTTCCGAAAATCGGATCATGTGTATGAGGCTTTAGTCTTGTGTAAGCTCCAAGTGGGAACTTAGAACATAAACATGGCTTCTTCTGCTGAGTCTGAACAGGAAAGCAAAGTGGGAGGGGAAATATAACTAGCTGTAGGACAGTGGTTCTCAACTCCTGTCCTCGGCAACCACCAACAGGCCAGACTTTAAGTATTACGTTGGAGAGATGCAGACTAGAATACTGCAATCACTGAGCAGCAAATGATATCACCTGTGATGCATTTCAGTTATCCTGCAAACCTGGCCTGTTAGTGGGTCCTGAGGACAGGAGTTGAGAACCACTGCTGTAGGGGATGCTATTAAAGGGAACTTTTTACAATGCCCTGTATAAACAAGGCACTTTTAAAAAGAGTCAATTGCTTATTTTGCAGATTTGGGAGAGTTGTAGGATAATGTTGGCTATTGATGTAAATTTAATGTGAACCAATATTTTTTCTATTATTTGTCATCTCTAGTTTTAACACTTAATTAGGCCCAAAATCATCTGAGCATTTCTATGTCTTTCACCTGAACTTTGTCAATAAGCTCTGGAGGGGGTGATTTTAATCAGAAAGATAGAAGGGAGTGAAAGATCAATATATTTTGTACTTATTGAATTGAATAGGTTAAGCTGGAATGTTAAGATTCAGTTTAATAGACACTGCGAATTGAAATGGTTAAAAAAATTCTTTAATAAAATCTTGGTGAGAGGTCTGCTTTAAAGCGTTTTAACATACAGCTTTGTAACATTGTAATTACATTTTTTCACAAACACAAATTTGTTTATAGCTGACATATATTTGATCTCGTACAACTGCTAAAGTCAAATACATTTTGTTTCAAAAAGTAAAACTTTTGCTTTTATATTGTGTTCCTACAGTTCACTATGCATGTTTTCTTTTTTGCTTCAAAAGCATGATGCAACGAATGCACTGCATGTGGCCAGTACTAATAGGCCTCTGAAAAATGAAGCAGCAATATATCAGAGGAAAAACCCCATTGATCAGTAGTTGACAACACTTAGCAGACAGGAATAATTAGCCATGCAACTGGTATTATGAAATACAGTGTGATACATATCAAAGGAGGCACGACATACACAAGTAGAACATCACGTTATTAAAAAGGAACATCGGTTTAGCTACACTAGGTATTTGCAATATGGTCATTTGTATAAAACATCTGTGTAGGGAGGGCAGGGTGGGAATTTTAATGCGGACTGAATCTTATTAGCAGTAACATAAAACTGGATTCTTCCTGGCTTATAAGAAAAAAGAGTGCTAAGTGTTTTTACTAGTAATGGCGGTGATCAGCGATTTTTAGCGGGACTGCAACATTGTGGTGGACAGATCAGACATCTAACTGACACTTTTTTAGGACCAGTGACACTAATACAGTGATCAGTGCTAAAAAACTGATTACTGTATAAATGACACTGGTAGGGGAGGGGTTAACACTAGGGCGATCAAAGGGTTAAATGTGTTCCCTGCAGGTGTTTTGTAACTGTGGGGGAGCAGATGCACTCGAGGCAGAGAAACATCTGTGTTCCGGCTGAGCAGGGATCACAGATGTCTCTCTTCATCACTGAGAGAAGGACAGCTTGCTCTCTCCACCAAGCGATCGTGGGTAGCCGGCGGCCATCGTGGCCACCCAACCTGCTGCTTGGCTCCTGCTGTATCCAGTCACAGAGGGAGCGCGGCTCTGGCAGCACGCGTGCACCCCAGAGCCGTTCGCAAGGATCACATATAGGTATGTGATTATGCACTTAAGGGCCACCCTACCACAGTATATGTACATGGGGTGGTCCTTAAGTGGTTAATCACCTCTTCTCAAGAGAGAATAAATTCAGTTCACCTAATCTTCCCTGATAGCCAAGGTCCTTCATGTCTCTTACCACTTTGGCTGCCCTTATATGTGCTTTTACTACAGTTCCCCAATATCCTTTTTGTGTGCTGGTACCCAAAACTGAACTGCACATTCCAGATGAGGTCTAACTCATGCTTTGTACACAGGCAAGATCATGTCTCTATCTCGCTGTATTGTATATCTATTTAAATACAAGAACATATTTTTCTTGGTTTAGAAACTACAGCTTGGCACTGCATGCTATTCTTCATGTCAAATGTGTATTAAACACATTCAAATGTGTATTAAAGTCAGCTTGTAAGTTGGAAGCATCCTGTAACGGCACTCTTCCACTACATAGCTTGGTGTCACCTGCAAACACAGAAATAGTACTATTAAGCCAAAACTCAGTGGGCTTCATTCACAGAATGAACTCACATGAGATATTTCGTTGTCAGAACACATTTTTCTTAAATATCTCATGCGACCCTTTAACTGTCAATTCACTAGAGCGTTTGTGTGGTATTTACCGAGAAACATTGAAAACACTCAGTAAATACTGCATGAACAGGTGTTAAAATCCATTCACTGAAGGAAATATATAATTAAATGCATACAAAAATTAAGTAGTGGTCCAGGTATGCAGTGTGTGTGAAATGTGTACTGGTTGATAAGGAGCAGGTGGATGCCGCATCCTTAACAACCGATAAGTCATCGGTTGTCAGCGGTGACAGCTGATAGTAAAAAAAAATAATTGCATCCAATTAAAAAATGGTTTAGGGCCCCCCCCCTTTGGATCTGGTATGGTTTTTAAATGGGACTCCCATGCCAAAATTGAAAAAATGCATGGGGTCCCCACCAAAAATGCAGCCGGGCATGTCAGGAAATGAAAAAGGATGGGACAAGGGACTGCCCCCCCAGAAATATACCAGGCTACATGCCCTTAACATGGGGGAAACTTTGGGGCAGGGGCTCTACCCCCAAAAGACCTTGTCCCCATGTTGACATAGTACCCCTACTCATTCACCCAAAAAAAATGTGCAGTGTAAAAAAAGACCCGAAAAGAAAAAAAGGTCCTCTCGTGACCAAGGCTCCCGCAGTCTGCCACCTCTGTCACCTGACAATTCCTAAATAACTAAGGCACGGGGCTACCCAATGATTTCACTACGTGATCCCCCCCCTTTTGACATCATTTACCACGGGCATGCAACACCCCCCCATGGGGAGGGCATGCGACCTAATATGGTTCAGGGGGCTTGCTCGTTCCCTCTCTTTCCTGGCCTGCTGGGCTGCATGTTCAGATAAGGGTCTGGTATGATTTTTTGGGGGCCCCACTCCATTTTTTAAAAAAAATTTACATGCCAATGGGCCACGCTGGAACTGGGAGCAGGTACTTGTCAAAACCAAAAAGCTGCCAAATGTGGCAGCGGAGGGGAGGAGGAGGCAGACAAGTGGAGCTTCCCCTTTTGGATGGAGCTCCGCTTTAACAACACCTATTTATTAATGTAAATAAATCTGCCAGCTAGTAGGGATGGGCCGTGGAACATTGGACATTCACCCATTTGTCGAATTTAGAACATTATAGGGCGTTCGCAGCGACTTCGCCGCCTCGGAGCGCCCCATAATGCATTGCGCGCAGACGATGCACACAGCTCCTCCCCGTGGGGGGCTCCCACCGTCTGCCCGCTGTTCATTTTGACAGCCGGCCATGTACATCGCCACCCGGCGATGTAAGCGAGTGACTCCGCCCCTTCATGTGACATCAGAGGGGGCGTGTCATGCACGTACGTCACAGAATGGCCCCGCCCTGCCATATAAATAAATTGTCACAACAAACCAAGCTCAGTCGGCGGGAGCCCTCCCATGGAGAAGGAGCTGTTTTTCGGGTCAGTCGCGCATCGTGATTGATGATGGATTACGATGGGGGGACACTTATTTTTATTTTTTCATACAGGACTTGTCCCTAATTGTCTCCTGTGTTTTTTTATTTTTTGACACTTTTTGGTGAATTAGTAGGGGTACGATCTACCCGATACTAATTCACATGGGGGGTCGGGATCTGGGGGCCCCCCTATTAAAGAGGGCTTCCAGATTCCTATAAG
Source organism: Glandirana rugosa (assembly GCA_018402905.1). Lineage (NCBI taxonomy): Eukaryota > Metazoa > Chordata > Amphibia > Anura > Ranidae > Glandirana > Glandirana rugosa. Next base: position 15,228 of record BLSH010300467.1, on the reverse strand, counting down.
CCCCCCACCCGTAGACCCCCACAACCACAGCCCAGGGTTGTGGGGAAGAGGTTCTTGTCCCCATGAACATGGGGACAAGGTGCTTTGAGGTGGGGGGGCGCAGAGCCCCCCCTGCCCCAAATCACCCATACTTCCCATGCTGAATTGCATGTAGCCTGGTACGGTTCAGAAGGGGGGGCGCTCGCCGGTCCCCCCCCTATCCTGGCCAGCCAGGTTGCATGCTCGGTTAAGGGTCTGGTTTGGATTTTAGGGGGGCCCCACGTCAATTTTTTTTTAAATTTTGGTGCGGGGTTCCCCTTAAAATCCAAACCAGACCCTAAGGGCCTGGTATGGACTGGGGGGACCCCATGCTAATTTTTTTCAGTGATTTTTCTGTATATTGCCGGGAGACGGCAATACATTACAGCCGCGATAATAAATGACAATTTTTCCTTCACAAATGTCATTTTGCTATGGCTAAGTTCTAAACATCACAGAGATGCACCCTTCTACAGGCAGACGAAGGGGTCCCCAGGCACATTATTTAAAGGAATATTTCATTTTATTGTTTCACTTTCATCGTTATTAAAATCACTCCTGAAAAAACTATTGATTTAAACCTTTTTTTTGCATTGATACATGTCCCCTAGGGCAGGACCTGTGTCCACATACACTTATTAGGGCAATAACTTGCATATAAACCTTTAAAATGAGCACTTTTGCTTTTTCATGTTCGAGTCCCATAGACTTTAACGGTGTTCGAATGTTCACAAACATTTTTTGCCTGTTCGCATGTTGTGGTGCAAACCGAACCCGGGGGGTGTTCGGCCTATCCATACCGGCTGGTACCAGGCGTTAAATTACTGCATGTCTTCAATACTAAAATACTGCAGGACTTCATAAAATAACTCAATAACTTTAGTAGCATTTTTTTGTGAATGCCAAAAAATGTTTTGAAAAATGCTGAGCGGTATTTTGCTGCATTTTTTAAGGGGAAACATACCACTCTGTGAATGGAGCCCATTATAATTTATAAATAGATTAAACCTTAGTTATACTTAGATCATTTAGAATATGAGTCATTAACCGCTTCCCCACCGCGCGCCGTCTTTTCACGGCGGCAGTGGGGGAGCGCTGCGCGAATCGCCGTACATAAGCGGCGATTCGCAATTGGCCACCAGGGGGCGCGCGCGCACCCGCCGCACTCCTGGGGAGTGTGCCCGCGGCTCGGGCGGACCCGATGTCCGCCGGCGAGCCGCGATGAGCGGCAAAAGAGAAAGAACGGGGAACCGCCGATGTAAACACGGCGGTTCCCCGCCCTGTCAGTGGGGCATGAGAGATCTACTGATCCCTGTCACTGGGATCAGTTAGATCTCTCATGCCCATGTTAGCCCAACCCCCCCACAGTAAGAACATTTATGAAAATAGCCCCAACCTAATCAAAAAGGGGGTCTGCCAACATCCCATTCAAGTAGTAGCGAAAAGGTACTCCCCCAGTACATATAGCGGGACTTTAAAGGCAGTACAATGAAATTATAAAAAATACATTTTATTCCAGAAACAGGAAGAACACAGAATTACAAGCATGTGTCAAATCACATATATTGATAAAATCATCAAGACCAAAGTTGTTACATTCCAGAGCTGGTACATGAAAGCGGTGTGGTTCATGTGTAGAGATGGAGTCCTGATGGGTAAAGGCCCGACATGTTTCGGGATGGACTACCCTTCTTCAGGGGCCAATTAGTAACCCATGTACATATTCTGAAAGACATCATATCATTATACACTGGTATTACATGCGACAGGGTTGGGGGTATGGGAACAAAGCCATGGAGGGCAACTCACCCCACACCAGAAGTAGAGGTCATACCGCATATCCAGAGCCACCTCTGAAAGGATGAGAGAGAAGCAGAACTCCCATATGATGTTAGGAGAGCAGGGAACAGGGAGACCCCCACCGATCAGGCGCCACCCCGAGGGTTCCGGGTGCCACAAGGGCCCCTGCATATGGCAAAGCCGAAAAGCAGGAGAGACCCTCTATTGGACAGACACCACAAGGCCTGGGAACGGAGCAAAAAAAGGAAATGAGTAACAGGAATCCAAAAATAGCCATTAGGCGATGCAACGGTGGGAGATGAGGGGGACCACCAATTGGATCCACATAATCCCCATCGTGCATAGCCATCCCGAAAAGTGACCGATCATTGCACATGTAATGCATGATGGTCAGTTCGGGGCAAAAGAGTACATGTCCAGAAGGATATTTAAAGAGAGTTTTTACCTGTATGTGGATGGGTGATAACGTGGTCCAAGCTGCTGCAGAGGCGGTGGCTACTGAATTCATTGCAACCACCTCTTTTTATCAGGGATTTTGGCGCCAAAAAGTTCAATCATGTGACCCCTCTGCGCCCATGGATGACCTCACAGTGTCGGCGCACGACTGATGATGTCCTGAAGCACACAGTGAAGTAAATCCATGAAGAGCCAGTGGTTTGCTATAGGTCTAGTCTATCACACTGGGAGTCAGCAGGAAAAGATCATGCTCACTCCCCCCGGTGGGCAAATAGAAGAACGCGCACCAGAGGCATCAACGGCCAGTGAATCATATCTGAAAACAGATAGCAATGGACAAAAAAAAAAAAAAAAAGGGGAAGCAGGAGGGAACCACATCCCAATTGTACCCAGAGGAATACTCAATGTTCCCAATCCCGTGCGGTCAGCCAAAAGAGGGTTCTCAAAATGGGATCCATTGCTATCTGTTTTCAGATATGATTCACTGGCCGTTGATGCCTCTGGTGCGCGTTCTTCTATTTGCCCACCGGGGGGAGTGAGCTTGATTTTTTCCTGCTGACTCCCAGTGTGATAGACTAGACCTATAGCAAACCACTGGCCCTTCATGGATTTACTTCACTATGTGCTCCATGACATCCTCAGTCGTGCGCCGACACCGTGAGGTCATCCATGGGCGCAGAGGGGTCACATGATTGAACTTTTTGGCGCCAAAATCCCTGATAAAAAGAGGTGGTTGCAATGAATGGATTTACTTCACTATGTGCTCCATGACATCATCAGTCGTGCGCCGACACCGTGAGGTCATCCATGGGCGCAGAGGGGTCACGTGATTGAACTTTTTGGCGCCAAAATCCCTGATAAAAAGAGGTGGTTGCAATGAATTCAGTAGCCACCGCCTCTGCAGCAGCTTGGGCCACGTTATCACCCATCCACCCACAGGTAAAAACTCTCTTTAAATATCCTTCTGGACATGTACTCTTTTGCCCCGAACTGACCATCATGCATTACATGTGCAATGATCGGTCACTTTTCGGGATGGCTATGCACGATGGGGATTATGTGGATCCAATTGGTGGTCCCCCTCATCTCCCACCGTTGCATGGCCTAATGGCTATTTTTGGATTCCTGTTCCTCATTTCCTTTTTTTGCTCCGTTCCCAGGCCTTGTGATGTCTGTCCAATAGAGGGTCTCTCCTGCTTTTCGGCTTTGCCATATGCAGGGGGCCCTTGTGGCACCCGGAACCCTCGGGGTGGCGCCTGATCGGTGGGGGTCTCCCTGTTCCCTGCTCTCCTAACATCATATGGGAATTCTGCTTCTCTCTCATCCTTTCAGAGGTGGCTCTGGATATGCGGTATGACCTCTACTTCTGGTGTGGGGTGAGTTGCCCTCCATGGCTTTGTTCCCATACTCCCAACCCTGTCGCATGTAATACCAGTGTATAATGATATGATGTCTTTCAGAATATGTACATGGGTTACTAATTGGCCCCTGAAGAAGGGTAGTCCATCCCAAAACATGTCGGGCCTTTACCCATCAGGACTCCATCTCTACACATGAACCACACCGCTTTCATGTACCAGCTCTGGAATGTAACAACTTTGGTCTTGATGATTTTATCAATATATGTGATTTGACACATGCTTGTAATTCTGTGTTCTTCCTGTTTCTGGAATAAAATGTATTTTTTATAATTTCATTGTACTGCCTTTAAAGTCCCGCTATATGTACTGGGGGAGTACCTTTTCGCTACCACAGTAAGAACACACCCAGGGAACACTATTAACCCCTTCACTGCCCCCTGCAGGTTAACCCCTTCACTGCCAATGACATTTATACAGTAATCAGTGGACATTTAAATTTCTGATCGCTGAATAAATGTCATTGGTCCCAAAAAAGTGTCAAAATGTTCCGACATGTCCCCCCCCAATATCGCAGTACCGCTAAAAATAGCAGATCGCCACCATTACTAGTAAAAAATTTTAAAAAAATAAAAACCCCAGAAATTAATTCTCACCATCCGTAAACGCGGCCACTTTTGCGCAAACCAATCAATAAACACCAATTGCATTTTTTTTTATCGCAAATATGAGGAATTATATAAATCGGCCAAAAACGGTGAAAAAAAATGTTTTTTTATATTTTTTTTTTGGATTTGTATTTTAGCAAAAAGTAAGAAATTTGGGTTTTTTTGCAAAATGGTCGCTCTTCTTTTGTTTATAGCGGCGATCAGAAATGACGCACAGGCGATCAAATACCACCAAAAGAAAGCTCTATTTGTGGGAAAAAAAGGACGCAAATTTCGTTTGGGTACAACGTCGGACGACTGCGCAATTGTCAGTTAAAGCAACGCAGTGCCGAATCGCAAAAAGTGCTCTGGTCCTAAAGCTGCAAAACCTTCCGGGGCTGAAGTGGTTAATCGCTACCCTCTGAATACGGTCTTCTAGCCAGCTTTCTCTCCATTTACAAACTGAAATTTCTAAGCCTATAGACTTTAACTTCCTCATTAGAAAGCAGTTTTGTTTGACAACTTTGGTGTTTTCTGAATCCTTGCCGTCTATTGCTTAAAATATTGTTTTCTAGCCTGAAATCCGCTATCTGATCTTTTTTCAAACTCTCATTTTCCTGGCCATAGAAGTTCAAATAACTGTCCTGTGGTTACTTGGTAAAGATATTGACCCCTTTTTTAGCTACCACACTAGGCACCACATTAGCCTTGCACCAATCTAGCAGTACTGAGCTAGTTATTAGGGATGAGCTCAGTGTTGGGTCTAAATGTAAGTTCAGACAGAACACTGGCTGTTTGGATGTTTGTCCGGACACTTTAGGAAATTTGGTGTGGATAAACATGACAGCTTCTGGCTGGTTGCACCAGCTGTATCCTTACCAACCACTGATATCACCTGGACCATTCATTTGAATGGATGGGAATCCCTGGCCATGTAAGCAAATGGGCAGGCATCAGATGGGTTATATCATTGCCAAAACATGGCCACATGGTAATGGTTATAGATGGGCAATGATGTCACCAGCTTATAAAGTTGATTACAGCTCAGGGAACTGTCATTTGGCCAGTGGCACCATTGAGACCTGTCATGTGCTTTGATCATTGGGTAATTTTTATTTGGTGGGTGGTATGCATTGTGATTGATTATGGATTTGCAACATTTTTGGGGATTTTTATTCTTTTAATAAAGAACTTGGCAGGCATTTGGTTGTCCTTTTATCTAGTTTTTTTTTTTTTTGAATGAGTAATGGTACTCAGTACTTTTTACTCATTCACGTGGGGTGGGGAGAATCTGGGGCCCCCTTATTGCTAATAAAACAGCGGTTTCAGATGCTGATTAGCCCCAATCCACAGACCCCAACAACCACTGACCAGAGTTTTGGGGAAGATGCTTTTGTCCTCATCAACATGGGGACAATGTGCTTCCCCCCCCTTTTCATGACCAGCCAGGCTGCATGCCTCAGATTAAGGTCTGGTTTTCCCCACAATCCATAACAGGCCTTTTGTATAATATACCTTGTATACTATGTATTCTGTCATTGGTTCCAACATGAACCAAGATAGCTGGGTCATGCCCAGCCCCTTCCAGTAATTTGTCTACTAGTCCACCACATGCTGAATCCTGGCACCAGGGAGACACCAAACTATTTGGTCAAAAGTCCAAAAAGTTTCTATTCAGTGGCATCAACTATAAATAGAGACAGTAGATGAACATTGCTGGTAGTTGAACAAGAAAATTGAGCCATTTTACTGAATGTTGCCCAGACATTCAGTGGTTTACTCCAAGGTGTCAAAGGCATTTGTAGATCCTTCAAACACCATTCTAAGTTTACTTGTACAATGCATACCGTATGCAATGCATTTTTCCTCATAGCAGCTACAAGATTTCCAGGAAGGTTCTGTGGCACCACTGGAATTTAGATAAGTCGGGGTTGCTATTCTCATATTGGAGTCAGGGTTTCTTACAAGCAGCAGACAGAATGGTATCCTGATGCCTGTAGTTAAGCAAGTGTATAAAAAATGTGGAAGGTTCACTGATAGCTGTTTCCTGGTAGTCAGGACTCAGTGTGCCCTCTCAATTATGTAGACTGAAGAGATGTTCCCCCAATTGGAGAAAATCTTTGAAAAGGGATTCAGTGAATGACCCGGATGTTGGCCCACCATGTCCATGGAAAAGGCCCAACACCCTTAAATTATTTTTCTGCAGACAGTTCTCTGCATCCCCTGCCTGCTCCAATAACCACAATATATGCTAGTGCAGTTCCTCAATGAGGGGGTCATGTGTGGTAATACTGTCCTTGATACCGGGGATTCAGTCTTTGATGGCCTCTTGTGGAACTTGTCCAAGTTGCGGTGGATAAGGTTGTACTCCACTGCTAGATAAATGAAAAGAAAAGAAGCGCCACATAAGTTCAACATTAAAAACAGTGGATTTATTGACACAAGGGTAAAAGCACTCACAGCATGACAGAAGGAATGAGCTTGTCAATGTGGAGGACATACGCCACTTGCTCAGTCTTGCAAGAACCGTCAGTTGTCCAGAACGCCGGAGGAGATGGGGCATGGATGCCCTGTTTAACCAGGAAGTTGCTGCGGACATTAAAAAATAATTTTCATCAGCAATAACAGAGCTTAAAGCAGACTTGCTGGCCTTGACCGAACAATTAGCATCAAACGAGAAAAGCGGGAAACAGAGGGACAAAGCTATAAAAAGACTAGAACGGGTCACCACCTCACATTCTCAACATTTAATTACCCTAAACAGACAAATGGAGGACCTTGACAACAGAGGAAGAAGAAAGAATATAAGGGTAAAAGGTATACCGAAAGCCATAAATACGGGAGAAATAAAACCAGTCCTCACCTCCATCTTTAACAACCTATTAGAGAGACCTATGGACTCAACAATCAAATTCGAAAGAGCTCATAGAGCTCTGAGACCCAAAGGACCTGACACAGCGCCCCCAAGAGACATTATTTGTTGCCTCAATAACTTTCCCCTGAAAAAAGAAATATTGATGAAAGCGAGACAAAATGACCAAATCCTATTCAATGGTGAACTTATACAATTATTCCAAGACCTGTCTCTCATCAAAAATAGAAGAGCTGTAAAACCAATACTGGAAATCCTCGAAGAAAAAAAGATTACATACAGATGGAAATTCCCCTTTGCTGTTCAAATCACTGTTGAAGGTAGACAGGTGCTCCTTCGCACTCCTGATGACATACCACTCTTTTTCGAGGCCATTCAATGCGAACTGATAGATTTACCTGAGTGGTACCAAGAATTCTGTCTACTTCCACTACTTCCAACTACAACACTTTCACCAAGTAACACACCCCAAAAATCATCTTTTACAAAAGGGAAGAAAAAAAAACTGTTAGAAGGTCAAAACTCTGGCACTCCAGCCCCAAAAAACCCAAAAGTCAGAGACAACCGATATTGAACCAGAATACACAACCGTGATCCCACACCATAAGGGCTGCTGCAAAAGGACAGGAGAAAATCTACAAATATGAACCACAAACCTAATCCCAAATGCATAATGAAAACTGGACTTATTCACCCCAGCCCATCCAACAAATCAACAACTTTTAGGCTTGCACTGCCATGATGGGACACAAGTTGGCAGGATTATACAACTAACAAAATCTATTCATCCGCAAAGAAACTCGAGCACCATTCAGACCAAGTCTGCAAAACCGAAGACATACATTTTTATAGTTTCTTCTCTTCCAATCTGTCACCAGGAGAAATGGACAAGCACACAGGAGCTTACGCAGCCAAAGAAACGTAAACAGAGTATCATATAAACTTAAATCCCACTAATTTAACCAAATTCTCTACATTATACAGCGTGTCCTTTTACCATTCATTACTCACAGGACTATCAACCACTACCTGTTAGGAAACATTTTAGTGTCCACCCACAATGATAAACGTTATAAACAAAGAAGCAAGACAGGAGTACAAGACCACAGATGATCCTTGTATTTACTTACATAAGGGCTACACTTTATGTTATTACCAATAATATGTTCTGGTTATTAACTATTCTAAATGACTTCTTCAGAGTATTCCAGAGCATACAGGAAGACTGCAGAAGGAGAGATGAAGAACCTCACCGGCAGAAAAAGAACGGTACTTTGCCTAAGCTAAACACATGTCCACATACAGGATAATTACATTCTACTCAACCTAGGAGAACTTTCTAACAGAATTATGCTTGTCATGACGACAAGCATGATACGTTATCCGAAAATCTGAATGACACTCTGAAATGTTAGTTACAGTTATCATATGTATTTACATGTTCACAGGACTTGTTTGTTCTCAAGTTATATAGAAACATCACACCTACTTCAGCAAATAGTCCTCATTATCTGCCACACATATATCTTAATATTATAAGTGAAACTAGAGAGGTAAGAGGTTATATAAAAACTTTATAACTGGAACTCAAGAAGATTGGCTGGAGTGGGTGAGATGTTTATTTCCAATGTTAGATGTTATACTTTACACACATTATGGTTAAGAGATTACAAAATGATAATAGAAGAGCACACGAGTATGAGAACGGTACTCTCAACCGTTCCTCTCTTAACACATACCTATCGTACCCCAGATATTCATGTTGGGAATCTAATCTACACACAGAACCAGACCACTCCTTATAAAGCAGCTGCCCAATCATAAACATAAATATTGCTCAACCTTAAACAATCTTTTATGGATTATGTAGTCATCAATATATGACTAATTAAGTTAACTACCCAATATTACACCACATAAATAGATAACCACAAAACAACCAAACCCTCCACGTCGAGGAATCTACTCCCATTATCCCCCAATAGAAAGAATTACTGCACTACAACATTTTCTAACCATTATACGAATTTCTAAACATACTACGTATCTCTTGACATTGCCGGTCAGTGTCAGCGATGGTAACATACTGACAAAACACAACACCTAATCTTTCACTTCTTTTCTTACTTAACCTCCCCCTTTCCTTTCTTTATTTACTGTTACGCCCTCAACACTAAGCTGATTGCACTAACAACATGGCCTACTCAAACCTGGGGAAAAACTCCACCCTCATTTCACATAATATAAATGTTAAAACAATAAAAAATATTCAGCGCACCAAGGCTATTATTATGAGACTGAAAAATTGCAGGCTGAACACAAAAAAGGCAGTTCATAAACCTCATGTAAGTCAAATAATCACAAATTTCAGTGCAGCGCAAAATTGTCTCTCCATATATATTGTTGTATAATGTCCTTTTAAGAGCAGTTTCTTATGGAAAATCAATAGAGGAAGAAAAGGAACAAGTCCCAACGGTGAAATGGCGTGTGGTCCTATATGCATGCAGGTGATGGAACACGTGGATCCTGCCACCACAGACTCTCTTAGCCTCTCACCTCATCCACTCGACCCATATGGGTCACACAGCATATAAAGATTATCCCTGCAGTGGAATCATCTGATCACAAAGGGTTCAGTCAAGTCTCTCCAAACAGCGTCCGGGGAAGATGCCACAAGGTTTATACGTGAAAGAGTAAATAAAACAGATCTAGTGCTCTCCGTTTGTTTAAAAAACACTTGACATTTATTAAGCATAAAATCACTCACATTTTCCAACACCTCCACTGGTGTAAGTATATGCACGACTGGTAAGAAAGGGCAGCGGTGAGAACTGGCAACTGGTGTAGCTTCAAACTCCGTACGCGTTACGTCCGGCAAACATGGACTTCCTCAGCACGAGATGAAGCCCGTCAGAATTGCCATACTTATATAATGACATAATTTAATTACACCCGCTGCAGCTGCTGAAACATGTTTGTATAGGAGCATAATGCGAACAGCAGTAAAAACCCGGAAGTGTTACGAGCGGGCAGCCGGAAACGGAAGGCCCTATGTGTTCCATCTCAATGGCAGATCTGCACACGCCCACCCCTCTTACATATTAACCCGAAGGTTTTCCCCGCATGATAACAGAACCAGAAACACAATTTGCGTTCCAGCTAGACTGACGGCTAATACGGGATCCGCCCCTTCCTCTTCCTGCGTAGGTTCGCATGGTAATGAGATATCTGAGAGTCTCAGACTCTACGGGGAAGCCCTCCCATTCGCTCGTCGTGGATGAGCGTGTATAAACACGCCCATTTTACTCGTGTCCCCGGAAAGATGTTTATTCAAAGCTCCCTCCACACATAAGAAAAAATTGCCCATCAGAAATTCAACATGAGCCCTCTACTGACAATGCCCAGAATGCATCTATTTGTATAAAATCGTCATAGACGAAAATAAAACCTTTTTAATAATAAATGAGTAAAAGATAAACAAATATGAATAAAAAATATAAAAAATATTACTAATTTATTAAGAACCATCAAGAGCTCAGACCCCCCCTGAGCCCCTCTAAGGGAGAAAAATTCCCCTTATATTAACCACCCAGGACTTTTCCTAGGGGAAAGGATCCTCATTCTTGAGAGCTATTTCTATTGGGTCCAAACACCACTAACCAAGTTAGTGGGGCCCACCAGTCACTCAGTTGCCGTTGACACCGCTGTCCTATATATATTACAGAATAAACCCTTTTATTTAATCTCACAATACCCTCAAGTAGACAAAATCTAAAATCATATTACTGATCTAAAAGGAACTTATCTCAAAAAAAAAAAAAAAAAAATTATATTACATACAGGAGGGCGGGGTAACATCCCTACATTATTCCACCTCTCTACCTGTCTGAAATAAAGCAGTTGAGGTCAAATTCGACATTTAGGCCCACAGGTTTGAGGACCCCCATCTCAAAAATCCAATAGGATTCCCTGCGGCTTAAATGTCGGATGAAATTACCTCCCCGCCAATGGCGAGAGACCTTTTCTATTCCCCAGAATTTGAGGCCCCTAGGATCTTTATGATGACATAATTTAAAGTATTTGGATACGCTGTGGGTAGTACGTCCCTTCACAATATTGTTAACATGTTCAGCGATCCTAACACGAAGCGCCCTTGAAGTGCGGCCTACATATTGTAGGCCACATTGACATTCCAGGATATATACTACCCCTTTGGTACCACAAGTAATAAGATCTTTAATATCATATTTTTTGTTTGTAGCCTTAGATATAAGCTGTTTCCTTTTCTTGATGTTTCCACTGTTTCCACCAAATGGTCTCAGCACACCAGAAAAAAGACAAAAAATCCTTAAAGAACTCAAAAAATATGCCCCTCAGATAGTTTTCCTTCAAGAAACCCACTTTAGACAACCACAAATACCAAAAATGACAAATAATTTTTTCACCAAAGCATATCACTCAACCAAGCCAAAACAAAAGGAGTCTCAATCATACTGAGCAAAAACTCTACATTCCAGACAGAAGAAACCCTTATAGATCCAGAAGGTAGATATATATTCCTAAAAGGCCTAATGTCAGGCACTCCAACCACATTAGCGAATGTCTACTTCCCCAAAAAAACACATATATATCATTCTGCCAACTAGTAATCGATGAACTTAAATGTTTTGCAGAAGGACGTATAATTCTGGGAGGAGATTTTAATATCCCCCTGAATCCACATCAGGATACATCATCTGGCAAAACCAGCATAACATACTGAATCCTGAAAAAAATTAAATCACTCCTCCAATCCTTAACCTTAGTAGACACTTGGAGACTATTGAACCCAAATGGAAAAGACTTCACATTCTATTCAAACCCAAACAAAAGATACATAAGAATAGACTACCTATTCATCTCACAAAGAGATATACCAGCTCTACAGAAAACTAAAATAGGTAACATACTCTTAACAGACCATGCCCCCATTTTTAAATTCAACTGAACACAGGAACACAAGAATCAAAAATCTTTAAATGGAGACTGAATCCCTCACTCTTGATAGATGCTGAAATACAAACCCACATAAAACAAGCAATATTCAATCACTTCCATTTAAATAATCCACATGACACCCCTCCCTTAACAGTATGGGAAGCACACAAATGTGTGATAAAAGGCGATTTTATTAAATGGGGAGCTAAAAAGAAAGAGAGAAAGAGAGACACACATCACTAATCTACTAACAAAAATATCCAACCTAGAAAAAATACACAAACAATCACTAGCTATTAAAACAGAACAAGACTTACTAAACGCAAGGAAAGAACTACAGACCTTCTTGGATAAAAGAATAAAAAGATCATTATTTTTTTTAAAAAAAACTATCTACTATGAATACGGAGACAAGGGTAGTAAATACATGGCCAGAGCTTAAAAAGAAAAAAAAACTGCAAATAATATACATAGTATACACGACCCGAAAGGTACTGAAATATTTGACACCACTAAAATTGCAAAAATCTTCCACAACTACTACTCTGAATTATATAACCTTCCACCCCAAAACAAACTAACAAGAACCCCGGAGGAAAGGGAAACAATTATTAAGGATTTTCTTCGCAAAAGTAATTTACCCAAATGATCACATCAAGCCACCATGAAATTAGAAAGTGACATCTCACCAGAAGAAATTACAAATGCCATTAAAAATCTCAAGACAGGTAAAAGCCCAGGACAAGACAGCCTTACTTCACAATACCATTAAAACCTTTGAACCTCTATTTGCCGAGCCTTTGACAGAGGCCCTCAACTCATTATATAACAAAGCAAGACCTTCAAATGATTTCTTATCAGCTCAAATTACAGTCATACCAAAACCGGACAAAGACCATAAAAAATGCACAAATTACAGGCCAATATCATTATTAAACCTAGATCTCAAACTACTAGCAGGGATTTTAGCCAACAGACTGAGACCATTTTTAAAGAAAATAATTGGACCAGAACAAGCAGGCTTTATGCCTAGCCGTGAAGCAAAAGACAACATTATTAAATCTCTAAATCTGGTACATAGACTGCGACAAGAAAAAGTAGAAGGCCTCCTCCTTTCAACAGATGCGGAGAAGGCCTTCAATAGGGTTGCGTGGGATTATATGCCACGTGTGCACACATTGGAATAGGCAATAAGATGATGCTATGGATACAATCTCTCTATGGAAAACCAACAGCAAAAATAAAAATGAATAACTATCTTTCGGAGCCCATCCAAATAAAGAACGGAACAAGACAGGGCTGCCCACTCTCCTCATTACTATTCATTATGACACTGGAACCTTTAATAAGATCCATTAATGCCAACACAAATATTCATGGATTCAATATAGACAATAGAGAATTTAAGCTAGCAGCTTACGCAGACGACCTACTGTTTTTTATCACTCAACCCCATATCTCAATACCCAATTTAAACGAAACATTTTGACTATTTAAATATATATCCAATTTTAAGATAAACAGTAGTAAGTCGGAAGCACTAAACCGGACACTCTCATATGAAACAGAACAATTGACTAAACAGAACTGCCCATACAAATAGGAAAAAGCAGCTCTTAAATATTTAGGAGTCAAATTGACCCCTGAATTAAAAGACCTATACCATCACAACTTTCTCCCATTACTCAAAAAAATCGAACATGATCTAAAAATTTGGAACATAAAACAATTTTCATGGTTCGGTAGATCAGCTATCTTAAAAATGACGGTACTCCCCAGACTCCTCTACATGTTCCATGCCTTACCTATTGACATTCCCACTGATTTTTTCAGAAGACTCACCAAAGCTAAAAGGAACTTTATTTGGGCCCACAAAAACCCTGTGTACAATTGAAGCTACTTGCCTACCCCAAAAATAAAGGAGGATTAGGAATACCTAATTTCAAAAAATACCTCTTTGCAACCCACATTACTAGACTTATAGATTGGCACTGCCATGCTAACAATAAAGACTAGGTTAAATTAGAACAAATAGATCCAGATATCTACACACAATTACTCCCATGATCATCACCCAAACACTACCCCAGAAAAATTAAAAACCATCCATTGATAAATACCACCCTTAAAATATTCCAGAAAATTTCTGAAACCCACTAACTCTCCTCAAACACTAACCCCCTTACTTCAGTTGCTGGGAATCCTAAGTTCCCTCCTGGGTTAGATAACATAAAGCTTCTACACACAAAAGAAAATAAACCCCTATTGGTTCTTGACTGCATCAAATAAGGTAATATATTATCTTACCAAGACCTCAAAGAGATCATCACTAACCACAAACTTAGTTTCTGGACCTATATACAAATAGATGATTTCATCCAGAAGAACAAGCAAAAAAAATCTATGACAAGACCCCTAACAAACTTAGAAAAAATCTGTTATGATCAAGCCCCACTAAGAGGAGCTACCTCTCTGGCATACAAATGGATATCTCAACCAAACAGTGAAACCATAGATAAATACAAATACCTATGGGAACACGACCTGAACATTCAAATCTTAGAGGAACAATGGGAGAAGGCTTGTGTATTCACCCACAAATGTTCCCTAAGCACGCGTATGCAGGAGACATCCTTTAAATTGCGCACCCAATGGTACATCACCCCTGTAAAAATAAAGAGATGGCAACCAAACGAATCAGACGTGTGCTGGTGATGCCATAAAGAAGGGGACTTTCATCCATATCTGGTGGTCTTGTCACAAAATTCAAAAGTACTGGAATGAAATCATCGGTTTGGTTAAAAACACAGGTACAAACACTGAAGTTGATGCACCCTTTTGTCTGTTGAATATTAACAATCTCTCATATAGGAAATACAAAAAATCATTAATAAGACATATGCTTAATGGGGCAAGAGCTCTCATACCACTTACCTGGCGATCAACCCGAACCACTTGACCACTGGGCACTTAAACCCCCTTAACAACTAGACCAATTTTCAGCTTTCAGCGCTCTCACACTGTGAATGACAATTACTCAGTCATGCAACATTGTACCCATATGAAATTTGCGTCCTTTTTTTCACACAAATAGAGCTTT
>BLSH010300455.1:389857-400194 GCA_018402905.1 Glandirana rugosa | reverse complement strand
CATCTCTGAAGTCCTTGATTATTCAGTGCACGTCTTATAGTTGCCACTGAAGCACTTGTACCAGCCTTCATCATGTCATCATGTAGCTGTCTTGCAGTCACACGGGGGTTTTTCTTAGCTGCCCTGACTAAGTTGCTAAGGGCCCTTGATGAAATTGTGAGCTTTCTTCCACGGCCAGGCAGGTTTGCAGCTGTTCCATACATTTTAAACTTCCTTATAATGCTCCCAATGGTGTCTCTTGGAATGTTAAATCTTTTGGAAATCTTCTTATACCCAAGGCCCTTCAGATGTGATGAAATAATCTCCTCTCTCAGCTTTTGTGGAAGCTCCTTTGTCTTTCCCATGATTGCAACTCACCTTGAACACCTTCATGGTCGGGGTTTATATATGCATCACAGCTGAAGCAAATGAAGGGTCGTTAGAGTTCCCAAAGGCTTAATGATGTTTCAGCTCCACTTTAGGCCATAAAAACTGTCAGAAAGCTTTAGAAACAACAATATTATATAGGGGTTGAATAATTGTGACATGGCGATCTTAACAAAATATACTGTTACACACAAATACTACATCATACATTTTCTGTGTTGATTTTATGTATCACTAAACTGAATAAGAAGCCATCCAAAGCAGAATCCTGCACTTTGAAAAGATTTTTATTTATAAATCCTTAAAACTCTTTAGGGGTTGAATATTTCTGATTGCAAGTGTATATCGGGAAGGGTGACAGCTAGCGGTATAGTGTTGGTACTGATCTCACAGCAATGGCATAATTGATAGTGCAAGATTATAGAATGCATTATAAAAAATTGTTAAAATATGTTAAAAAATGTTCAGTAACATTACAAATAAAAACATATATGTAGGAAATACGGGATATTAATGAAAACCAACATGATCTATAAAGAATATGTATAAAATAGTATTATAAATTGATCCATAAAATACATCTATGTTAAAAATACATATATGGAAAAATATGTGTAGGAGTACGAACTACCGCAGTGTATATATCCATGTGTGTACACACATGTGTACACCCTATAATAATGTTGGTACACTAAAAAAGGACAAGTAATTCCGCATACATAGACACATGGTATATGAAAATACTAATAATAATAATAATATTGATACATTATAAAAAATTATAGAAAATGCCAATAATTGTCCCATTAATGATGCAGACCCAGCCTTGGGCAATCTGTTGCAGAAACTGGCATAGTGCTAAAATTCCCAATAACAGGTTAATATCCATTTTAAGTGGTATGGCCCTCTAATGTGTGCTGAATGCATTAAAGCTGATCTCCAGGAAGACCAAACAATTTCTTGCAGTGAATCTATGCCCACACTGCAAAGTTTAACTGCTTGTTTAGGTGTATGGGCATGAAAAAGTAGCTTTACTTACCCGATCCTCCATTTCTCCACACTGCTTTCCCGGTCCCTGCAGCATTTTCTGCCCTACGCTCCAGTAGTCTAAGGCCCTGAGGTCATTAAGATTGATGCAAGGCCCATAACCCTAAATTGGAAATGAGGACGCCAAAGAACAGCCCACCATTGGAGCATGGGGAGTGCCATCTGCTGGGGGAGCAGAGGATTGGGTCAGTAGCACACTTTAAACTCACCCTTAGGCTAAAAGAGCAGTTAACCCTTCAGTGCGGATATAGCCCCACTGCAAGGGAGGTTGGAGTTGGGTTTATCATATCCTACTGAATCAAAGCCAAAATGTTAGAGCAGGTTTACACCAGGAATCGCACAGGAATGTGCTGCGCGTTCCTGTGTGATCCACCCGTGGTACAGTGCGGTGTAATTTGAGCCCATCCATTTTGACTGCAGCAAAAGTAGTGCATGCACATCTTTAACCACTTCAGCCCCGGAAGGATTTACCCCCTTCCTGACCAGAGCACTTTTTGCGATTCGGCACTGCGTTGCTTTAACTGACAATTGCGCGGATGTGCAACGTTGTAGCCAAACAAAATTTACATCCTTTTTCCCGACAAATAGAGCTTTCTTTTGGTGGTGTTTGACCATCTCTGCGGTTTTTATTTTTTGGGCTATAAACAAACAAAGAGTGACAATTTTGGAAAAAAAAAATATTTCTTTTCTGTTTGTTTACACTCACGGATCCCCGTTCTGGCACTGCTGGGAAGCGATCCCGGATAGATGGCGGACATTGAGTCTGCCCCACCCGCTCACTGGCTCCCCCGCTACACAGTTAGCATGCGAGTGCACCTCCAGCGGCATGCGCGCGCCCACAACACACGTTCACGCAGGAGAGCCATACTGCCGTCGTCAAATGACGGCGGGTGGGCGGGAACCGGTTAAACATGCACTGCAACTGGATTGCATGATACTTCTGTACCATGCAATTTGGTGCAGACAAATACACTGCATTTGCGATCTGAATTTGGGGTGTCTTTAATTTACCTTTGACAGTCATTGCAGATCGCAATTGCAGTGCGATTTGAATGCAGTGTGGGAGACAGTGCACTGCGTTCTGGTGTGAACGGACATGTACAGAGGAAAATCTTTACTGTAAAGTTGTACACACCGTGCATCATAGTTTGTTGCTTATGGTGCAGCATAGCTGCAAACTAGTCAGGGTGCCCATGCTGACCTGTGTCCACAGACAAAAGTTCCTACAATGGGCATGTGAGCATCAGACCTGGACCATGGAGCAATGGAAGATGGTAGCCTGGCCTGATGAATCCACATTTTATCTTGTGTTCTGTTACATCATGTGGATGGCTGGGTGCATGCACATAGCTTACCAGGGGAAGAGATGGCTCCAAGATGCAGTATGGGAAGAAGGCAAGGCGGTGTGATGCTTTGGGCAATGTTCTCCTGGGAAACCTTCAGTCCCGCCATTCATTTGGATGTTACTTGAAATGTACCACCTACCTAAACCTGTTGATGACCAAGTATAACCCTTCATGAAAATTATATTCCCTGATAGCAATGGCCTCTTTCAGCAGGATAATGCTCTCTGCCACACTGCAAAAATGGTTCAAAAATGGTTTGAGGAACACAACGAGTTCAAAGTTGAACTCTCCAGATTTCCATCCAATCTGCATCTGTGGGATGTGCTGGAAAAAAAATGAGTCTGATCCATGTAGGCCCCACCTCGCAAGTTACAGAACTTAAAAGATCTGCTACTATTGACTTGATGCCAGATACCACAGCATACCTTCAGAGATTTACTGGTGTCCATGTCTCGATGGCTGTTTTGGTGGCAAAAGGAGGAACTACTCAATATTAGGTGTGTGGTCATTTATGGCTGATCAGGGTATATACTGTACAGAGCCGCCATCGGGGGGGGGGGGGGGGTCAACCCGACAACCCATGCACATGTATGGGGCCTGGACATCCTGAGGGGCCCAGGCTCAGGGGCAGACTGACATTCAGGCACTGCCCAGGGGCCCCATGAGGGACTCCTGTTCTGGGCTGCACTGTACTATTTTCTGATAGCTGTCCTGAATGACAGTCCTATCTGGACCATGGCTCCGCCACTTAGCAGCCTAGGCGGACTCATCCTCCCCCTCCCGCCGCCACCTTCATCATTACAGAACAGGTAGAGTGTGGCAGACAGAAGACATGTCCGGACAGTAGGGTGGGAGCTGCCCATCTTTGCAAGTTAATAGGCAGGTGATTCGTTGTGGGCTGGTCCTAGCAACTGTCATATACCTATTAGCATGAAAAGATGTGCGCCTCCCACGCTCTGTCCGGACACGTCTTCTGTCTGCTACCTTCTACCTGTTGTGTAAGGTGGGATTAGTAAGGTTAGAAGAGGGTTGTGGTTTTGCAGGGAGAAATGTGATGTGAAGGGAGGGGGCATTTACATAAAGGGGACTTGGTTGCAAACAAGGAAGGAGGAAGGGGACTGGGGTGCAAGGAAGGAGGGCTGTGAAGGGGACAGAGGTGCAAGAAAGGAGGAAGCTGTAAAAGGGACTGGGTGCAAGGAAGAGGGGGCTGTGTAGGGACAAAGGTGTAAGGAAGGGGGGCTATGAAGGGAACTTTTTAATTCAATAACCCTGGTGTACATGCTTGGGGTGCATGGCTCCTCAACAGGTGAGGGGTCCAGTGATCAGGATTCACTAAATGAATATATGGGGATGTCTCTTTGCTATATGGAGATGTCTCTTTGCTGGGTATATTGGGATTAATTTTTGCTGGATTGGGCTGTGGATCGATATAGGGATTAGTCTTTGCTAGATTGGGCCGTCTCTTTGCTATATGGGGATGTCTCTTTGCTGGATGACGGAATATATTTTAAAGCAGAAAGTAAATATTGTTTTTTTTTTCTTCAGAATTTACAGTCTTTTTTTTTTATAATAAAAATTAAAAAACACGGTGGTGATCAAATACCACCAAAGAAAGCTCTATTTGTGTGGAAAAAAAATTATATAAATTTAATGTGCGTACAGTCTTGCATGTCCGCACAATTGCCAGTTAAATTGGCACAGTACCGAATAGCAAAAAATGGCCTGGTCATGAAGGGGGTAAAACTTTCCCGAGGGCAAGTGGTTAATGTTGGTGACAGTCTGCATCGTGCTGTATGTGTCATTTTGGAATTTGCCTTTAGTACCACTTTAATTGTGACATAATGTACATCACGTTGCTTTTCTTATGATTAGGTGTTAGATCTTTCCAGTGTGCAAAACTTCTGTGGAAGTGTGTTGCTTAGTTTGAAAACCACAGATAACGATGTTTGTTGGAAATCCTCCAAAGTTTTGCTGACTATCAAGATACAAAGGCTGTTTGGTCTTAATGCTTTCTTTGTTGCTATATATAACACTATATTAGAAGCCCATATATAGCAATAGCCTAAACATAAATATATGAAAAATATCCAGTTTTTATTTAGCTAGAAACATAGCACATACACGTATGGGAAAATCTTAAGGAGGACTCCCCCTGCAAAAAAATGGCAGCACTATATTATACGTTGCATATAAACACTTAGGCCTGGTTTACACTAGTGTGACTTCTGACACAACATGCGACACAAAGTCGCATGACAGGTCAAAACACAATCACACAATCATTTTAATAGGTGCCATCTTAATTGCTGCAACAAAACCAAAAATTGCTCCACTACTTTTGCGCGACTCCCAGTGTGACTTGTCACCATATATGTCTGTTATCTTACAGAAGTTGCATCAGTACAGATAAAAATACGACTTTGATAGATCAGTTTTTATTTAACCCTTCCCTCCCTGATCACGCTGCTGCATGCGCGCTTTGCCGGATTTTTCAGAAACGTGTGGAAAATGGGCATTGCGTTGCTATTTAAGCTGCGTTCACATCTGCGCGTTTCCAAATGCACGGCATCCTGCACAAAAAATGCGTGACACATTCAGAAATACACAGGTGCGAATTCCACCTAATTGATAATGCAGGTTGTTGTGCATTCAGAAATGCGCAGATGCAAACAAAGCCTTAATGGCAACGCAAGCGTGATGCGTATTGCTGCACATTTTCGAAATGCACGGCAAATTGTGTAATATTTATGTGGGTTGCGGCAACGCAAAGAACTTGTGGCAAAGTGTGCGGTTTCTGTGCAGGCTGCCACACATTCGGAAACATGCACATATGAATGCAGCCTAAATGGTAATGCAAGTGCGATGTGTTTGCTAAGCGCTTCCCAACACGCAGCGACATGCACAGAAAACGCAAGCTGTGCCGGGCATTTTTGGAGATGCGCGTCACGCCTGTATTGCTATTTAGGCTGCATTTGCATGTTTGCGAATTGTAAACATGCAAATGCAGCCTAACATTTTGAAAAGGCATTTCAACATGCAGCTAATGCGTGCTGCGATTGCGTTGCCATTTAGGCTGCGTTCACAACTGCACATTTCTGAATGTGCGGCAACATGTTCAGAAAACGTGTTCTTTACAGCACATTTTGGAAATGAGCATTGCCATTATGGCGACACAAGCACTATGTGTGTTTGCAGCACATTTCCGAAATGCAGGGCAAAGTATGCGTACATGTGAATGCAGCAGCCTATTTGTTAATGATATTCCAATCATGGTTAACACACGTTTTGCCACATGACAAAACAAACGTGCCAAATGCGCACAGAGAAACACGACGTGAAAATGTTCTTGTGTTACTTTGGGGTGTTTATCACACAGAACGACACATCAAAGTCGTATCAAAATCACAAGCAAGTCGAACTGCTTCACATGACAATGGGGTCGCAGCAGTGTGAACTGACACTTACCTATGTTTATGCTGCCTTTCCTTCCTGTGGATCCCTTTTCAGGTTGTCCAGTGCAGTCCATCTCCCTGCTCCTGCGCCCTTATTATGAAAATGATCTTGTCCTGCCCATATGAAAGATGGAATGCATGATGACATGCACCTCGTCTCCCGCATGCGCCGCCATACGACATTACACTCATCGGTTTTTAAAAAAAACAGTCTTCCCCCCAAGATCTCGCAAGAGCAGCATCTCAGGGCAAGGCTTAAAGCGTAACTTCACCCAAAAGGGGAAGTTCTGCTTGTTTGCACCCCTCCCCCACCCCCATATTTGGCACTTTTTGGGGCAGAGGGCCGGGTATCTGTCAAAACCACTTCCAGTCAGATGCACACGTAGCCGGGAATTTGTCCACCCTCCTTCCCCAGCAGTCATCTGGGACACATCACAGGTCCCAGAAGACTATCAGACCATTGGCTAAGCACAGCATGGCCTGCATATGTGCAGTAGGAAATTGGCTGTGAAGCTGCAAGACTCCAATGCCGGGTTTCCCTTACTTGAGATGCCGGCGCCTGCACCTGAAGCTGATTGAAGAATCTGCTCGGATGAGGACATCGCTGGATCAGTGTGTAGGCATGCCCCCGTAGGATTTGCTAGGAGTAGTGGTTGACCTGTCACTCTGCCCTCCGTCACAGAGTTTCCTAACATCTGGAGTCAAGAAGAACAGGCTGGTACTTTGTGTTTTTGTTGTTTTATCAGGGGATTTAACTTGGATGGGGTATAGGGTATTTATGGGATGCCCAGGAAATTGAACAGTTCTTGATCGGGACCACTCTATATACAGCACTGTATATACACCTCTTTCCTCCTCCAGCACAAATCTTGCTTGCCGTTACTTCTCCTTTCTCTCTCTCCTGCACAGAACTTCTCCAGGCCTAGCTAGCACGTGGTGAGACCTGCCTCTGACTATGGTCAGGGCTCAATGAACCACCCATTACAGGCAAGGGGTTGCAGACCCCTCAGGTGTAGCAAAGTACAATTGTGTTAGCTAGCCTCGGTGGACTACTTCTCCCAGCTAGTCCCTTCTTCAGGCCCTGCCAGCCGTCCTGGCTGCAGTGACCCAACACCACTGCCTGGTGACAACACAGTCCCAACTGGCTCTTGGACCCTTCTCAGACTGTCTCCCTCACTTCCCAGTCTGCTCCGGTGTGCCTCCTCCAGCTTCCCTGGGTATGTGTCACTCACCACACCTGGTGGATCCCTCCTTCAAACTTGAGCGGCAGCACCACTCCGTTGTTCTCTTTTGCTCCTTGGTCAGGGCTCCCTATGGGATGTACTGAGAGGTCCCTTCCACTCCCGAGCCTCCAGACCAAACGTCGCCCCCCCCCCCCCCAGACTGGGGGCTCTCTACTGGCCTCCCACCTGAACTCTCCTCCCAGACTGGGCTGACCCCAGCTATTTAAGAAGGCTTACCCCCTACCAATCCATATTGGGGACTGTTCAGGGCTCCCCAAAAACCCCAGGTAGCTCCACCTCTCTTTCCCACCCCTTCTTCTAGAAGCAAAGAGGAGGTAACCAAGAGGTGTCACTGTCTGCGAGTCACCAACCACTCCCTGAGCCACTCCCCTGCCCAGGATCAAAACAATCAGGCCCGATTAAATTTACCTCACCTACCAAAAATCCTAACACTCTGCACCTACCTAATGGTAGAGGGCGCTACATCTGGACAGGTAAGTGTCCTTATATTAAAAGTCAGCAGCTACAGTATTTGTAGCTACAGTTTTAAAATTTTAGGGGGAGCCTGGAGCTCCTCATTATCAGTAAATTACTCTGTCATACGACACATGCACAAGATGAAGTGCTCGCCATCACACGCTTCATGTTGTGCATGCGCGGTGTCAGAATACTGTGAGATCTTGCAGCTTAGTATGGGATCTCCCAGAATACCCTAGTGGTCCTCCTTCCTAGGGGACATCTGTACAGCCGGGCCTACTTCATTAGAACCAAGAGGTGAATGCAAGAAAAGTAATGTAGAGCTACCCCCGAAGTTGCAGCGTGACAATGCTTGTCCCCAATTATTGCCCTGACCTTGCAAGCCTCCTTACCCCTTTAACACTATAGGTTAAGTCATATTTCAGCAATAGAGAATCATGGAACAAGAGACACAATTCTTTAGTGACACCTTTCCATTAAAGTTTGGTCAACAAGCATACCAAGGAAAGTATTTGGACAGGCAAAAAAGGTTTCTTTTAGAGCGTAGAAACAGTACATATAACTTACAGTAGCAGCAATCAATTAGCGATGTTCAACAGGTTTAAACAGTGAAATGTAACTAGATACAACTATTTGTATGCAACACTGGCAATGAAGAGGGGGAGAGACTTACTAAGTCAGTCAGCTCCCTCTGGGTCACTGGTGCACCAAAGAGCATACACAAATATCTATATTCTGCATATATATATATATATATATATAGATATATATATATAGTGTGTGTGTGTGTGTGTGTGTATGTGTGTGTATGTGTGTGTATATATATATATATATATATATATATATATATATATATATATATATATAACTAAGCCCCCACCCCCTTTGATCTGATGATGATAAATGCCTCAGGCAGAGATTGGGCATCTGTCCGCTCACCAATTCTTAGGATAACACCCCCTCCAAGGAGAAAGGATGTCCTGTGCAGGCTCTTTAGTGTTAGTAGGGAGCTGAAGGATAGCCACCCAGTAGACTGACAGCGGGACCGGAAGAACGACAGATGTGATGAGATGGAGAATGTAAGACTCAGGGTTGTACAAATGAAAGGGAAGTGCTCTGTGCTTAACGCTTGAAGCATAGTGAACACTGTTTACTATGCTTCCATTATGAATGGTCACAGTCAGTGATTGGAAAGGGACGGGTGGGTAAATACAGTGCCTTAAAGTATTCACACCCCCTGAAATTCTCCACTTTTTTGTCATGTTACAACCAAAAACATACATTTATTTTATTGGGATTTTATGTGATAGACCAACACAAAGTGGCACATAATTGTGATGTGGAAGGAAAATGATAAATGGTTTTCAATTTTTTTTTACAAATATCTGAAAAGTGTGGCTTGCATTTGTATTCAGCCACCTTAATGCTGATACCCCTAACTAAAATCTAGTGGAACCAATTGCTTTCAGTCACCTAATTAGTAAATAGAGTCCACCTGTGTGTAATTTAATCTCAGTATAAATACAGCTGTTCTGTGAAGCCCTCAGAGGTTTGTTAGAGAACCTTAGTGAACAAACGGCATGATGAAGGCCAAGGAACGCACCAGACAGGTTAGGGATAAAGTTGTGGAGAAGTTTACTGCAGGGTTAGGTTATAAAAAATATCCCAAGCTTTGAACATCTCAGAGCACTGTTCAATCCATCATCCAAAATTTGAGTATGGCACAACTGCAAACCTACCAAAACATGGCCATCCACCTAAACTGACAGGCCAGGCAAGGAAAGAAGCAGCCAAAAGGCCCATGGTAACTCTGGAGGAGCTGCAGAGATCCACAGCTCAGGTGGGAGAATCTGTCCACAGGACAACTATTAGTCGTGCACTCCACAAATCTGGCTTTTATGAAAGAGTGGCAAGAAGAAAGCCATTGTTGAAAGAAAGCTATAAGAAGTCCAGTTTGAAAGAAACCATGTGGGGGACAAAGCAAACGTGGAAGGTGCTCTGGTCAGAAGAGACCAAAATTTAACTTTTTTGGCCTAAAAGCAAAACGATATGTGTGGTAGAAAACTAACACTGCCCTGAACACACCATCCCCACCGTGAAACATGGTGGTGGCAGCAGGGGATGCTTTTCTTCAGCAGGGACAGGGAAGCTGGTCAGAGTTGATGGGAAGATGGATGGAGCCAAATACAAGGCAATCTTAGAAGAAAACCTGTTAGAGTCTGCAAAAGCCTTGAGACTGGGACGGAGGTTCACCTTCCAGTACAGTAGCTCTGACAGAGCTTGAGCTATTTTGCAAAGAAGAATGGGTACAATAGCACTCTCTAGATGTGTAAAGCTGGCAGAGACATCCCCAAAAAGACTTGCAGCTGTAATTGCAGTGAAAGGGGGTTCTACAAAGTATTGACTCGGGGGGGGGGGGGGGGGGA
>BLSH010300455.1:350279-383379 GCA_018402905.1 Glandirana rugosa | reverse complement strand
CCCCCCCCCCCCCCCCGCAAGGAGCTGACAGGCAGGGAGGAGGGAATTAAAGAGCATGCGCTCCATTGTTGAAAACGTTTTCACATACCTGCTTCCATTGGTTTGGGGTAATATGATACAGTGTCTGCTCTATGAATACCAATGCGGTGCTTTGCTGTGGTTGTTCGTAACATGCTAGTTGAAGGACTATTTCATGCCTGACTTTATATCAAAGTGTCACTTTTGACATATTCCTATTTTTATTTTTGTAAGATTGGAAAAAATTTGCTCCATAAAAACGTATTGACAAAAAAATTAAAGAACATTTTTTAATATATTTTAAAAGATAATTGCACTTTCAGCACTTAGGCTGCATTCACACAAGGCAATTACATCCATGCACCATGCAGGGTTATGTTTTACCAGCACGGGGATGCATAGGTGTTGCATGCATTCCCATGCTGGCAGTCACATTGCTGTCTATTGGAATGCATTGGCTGCACGGACACAGTCGCTGTTCCCAATGTGACATTGGTGTGGCTGTGGGTGCATGGCTCTGAACGCACCAACAGCTCCATGGACGTCACATGGGGAGCAGTAACTGTGTCCCCATGCCGGGAAAAACACGGCCCTGCATGGAGAACAGATTTAAATGCCCACTGTGAAGACCTTATTCTTTTTCTTATTCTATTGCTACATAAGAGTCCTTATCATCCGGGTTGCATCCACCATAGAAAAGTGATGCTAAACTCTTGCCCACTAAAGGCCCGTACACACGATGCAGATTTCGTACGGAATTTTCATACAACGACCAGTGTTCCGATTTTCGGATCGTTAGTATGGTGCTTTCGACAGCCGATTTTTTTTTTTTTTTGGATGACAAAAGCTAGATGTGCAGACTATAAATTTTTGTTGGATGTAAGCACAACGCACGATTTTTCATATAAATAAAAAAATCGCAAGTGCAAGACTACGCATGCTCAAACGAAAAAATACATACATAGCTATTCAACTCATTATGTCACTTCTGACCTTGAGTTCGGTTGTGCGAGAATTTTCATATTGTTAGTATGCTTTTCACTTTTGACATGAGACTAGCATCGAACAAAAAACGGACAATGGGCCGTCCACAAAAATCTAAGCATGTGTTCGAGGCTTTAGAGTACATCATCAGTTCTTACTTTTCCCAGGCTTAACCCACTATGGGGAAGGGTTTCATGGCTATCTTCAACCAGGGAAGGTCGTTATCTTGAAATACTATGTATTCCTGTCTCTGGCCCCAGGAACTCCCATGGGGACCACGATTGAAATGATGCACTACACTGTGCTCTAGGACCCTCTCACAGCTCCCTATAACCAGCTCTATCCTGCAGAGATCTATACAGTGGTACCTCGGTTCACGAACGCTTCTGTTCACGAACAGAAGAGTTTACAATAATTTGCTTCAGTTTGTGAACTCCGCTTTAGTTCACAAACACAATTTGTGGCCATTTTCCATGCTTTTCCCTGCTCTGATAAGATTGTGGGTCAGAGAGAGACACTGAAAGTGTACAGTACTGTGAAGACCGGTTCACACATAGACGAGCCGACTTCAGGGGTGACTTTGCTAGGCAATTTGAAAGCTACTTAATTGAAACTTCAGCGCGACTTACAACGCGACCTGAAGCGACCTCCAAGCCAGGCGACTTTGCCTGTGTAAATTCTTTTCTTTTTCCTGTAAAGTTGCTTCAATATAGATGGGGATCCGACTTGGAGGCGACTTCCATTGAATTCTATGGGCACAAGTCAGATAGAAGTCGCTTTTGTGGTTCAAAAACAAAAAAACAACGTCAGAACGTATTAACCGGATTTACATTGAACCCTATGGGAAAATTTGCCTCGGTTCGCAACCAGAGTCAGTTTGTAAACCGAGGTATCACTGTATACAGAATGCCTTCTATATACTGTATATCTTTTTCCAATAGGGGAAAGGGAGATCTCTAGTGGTCAAGCAGAGAACTGTGCCTCTCTTCACTTTACTGGGGAGAAGCGATACAAGAAAACCTTTCTTTATAAACACCCCTACATTTAGTGCATAGAAATGAATGAAATATAACATTGTGACAAAAAAAACAAAACGCGCTTTTCACTTTAGAAGCACAAGGCACTGCCGGATAGAACTGACACTTCCTGAATGGTAAAATGTAGCTTTTACATACAGGAAATGTGAACCAGCCATTACTGATATATAAAGGTTTAAAGCTGAACTCTGTGTTTTCTTTCACTTGAAAGAGTCAAAACTATTTCCATAATTTTCCATAACCAAGCTAGAATTCTGCCGCCATCAGCGCTGTATCATACTTTACCAACATCAGCTACATATAGTATGCAGCGCTGCATTCTGGCAGCATCATGGGCAACTTCCCATCTACTGCCAGAACAAAATCGAGTCAAGCTGAGAACTTTTCAGCCATTCAGAGGAAGCTTTGCAATTTAAATCAATGACTATAAGGCTTCCTCTGATTAGCTGAAGTGGAGAGGTGGGCAGATGGCGTCATGATTTCCACCTCCGTCAATGAGAGCTATGGCTGTAAGCTGGAAATGCATTTTTTGGAGCAGTGTTGGGACCATATAATAGTGACATCCTGTTCTTGTATGATCTTCATGCTGCAATTAATGAACTGATTAATGGGACATCCATTCTCTGACCTAAGCAGTACCTGTAATCCTACATATAAGATATGTAAATAATTTGCTGCACTGTTAGTGATATTGTGAAAACAAAATAACCAAACTGATGACCGCGAAGTTCAAAAAGACATCAAAATGTAGTCCACAATCATATGTATTAAAATCACAAGTATGTGCAAATGGTGTGACAGTCCAAGTTGTAGCATCCCACGCTGTGCTGTGAGGGATTTGCAAAAGAGGCACCAATAGAATCTTTGTAAATATATATCATTTAAGTGCAAAAGGGCATTGTTTTGTTTTTTAATCTGCCTTTGGCTGGTGGTGGTAACATATGACTATTAAAATTGTATTTAAAAAAAAAAATAAAAACATTCAAAAAAGCTTCGGACAAACCACATCCAATATGGTGTCATACATAACTCCTGGCTCTGCCCAACATGTTTCAGCCATTATCAGGTCCTGGCAGTGTGACATTAACAATAAGGGCTCTTTCACACAAGTGGAGCCCGTTTTGACAGGCTCCGCTGCTCAGCGGGGATCCATCCGTTTATCCCTGCTGAGCCGGTGGATGACAGGACAGTCTCTGCACTCTGTGCAGAGACTGACCTGTCAGAGCTCCATTCTCCTCTATGGAGAATCGGATCATCCGATCCGCCAGGCGGATGGAAAATAGGGCTTCCATCCGTCTGTTTCTGGCAGATCGGAGCTGATCGGGTGTCAGCGGACATGTCACCGCTGACATCCGCCGCTCCATAGAAGTACATGGAGCGTCCGTTTGGGTCCGCCTGAAAAACTGACAGGTGAACCCAAACGACCCGTGTGTGTGAAACAGCCCTAAGGCTATATAGGACATAACCCCTCCAGAAACCATATGAAACAATAACTATGCATCACTCTCTAAGAGCCCTTTCACACTGGGGCGGTATCGGTTTACCGCTGTTATAGTGCTGCTGTGCCGCCGCTAGCAGGGTGGTTTGGGAATGGGTTAAAAGCGCCTGCTTAGAGCTACTTTCAAAATGCTTTTTAAGGCATTTTGAAAGCGGCGCCTATTCATTTCAATGGCAGGAGAGGTTTCAAAGCGCTGTATACACTGCTCCCGCACCGCCCCAAAGATGCTGCTTGCAGGACTTTTCTCCCTGTCCTGCAAGCGCACCGCCCCAGTGTGAAAAGACACTCTGTGACTTTCATGGAGAGGCGGTTTTCCGGCGCTGAGCAGAGGCTATTTCCAGCGCTGCAGCGCCTGAAAACCGCCCCAGTGTGAAAGGGGTTTTAGTAAGGTATATTTCCTCCTCCTGGATCTGTCCTCCAAATTCCTGATGACATCACCTGGAACAAGAAGTGACAAATATCTGAAAACAGAAGTGTCTCTACTGAAAGACTGGAAGTGGTCATAGTCCCATGGGTCTTAAAAAGGAGGTCCACCCACCCCTGCAAAAATTAAATATGACACTTGCCTATCCTGGAGTTCATATCTGCCCCCCCCCCCCCGAAAGATGCCAAATGTGGCACTGGGGGGGGGGACAAATGAGGGGAAGTTCCACTTATGGGTGGAACTCCGCTTTAATTACTTAAGGCCCTCCTACCTATAGGCCAGTCTCTTAGATATGTCATATGAAAGTTATCATGGACCAGAATGACCAATCTACACAGGTTCTGGGAAAGATCACAATCTGGTAACAGATGTTAGCCGTTTGTAGCCTAAAACATAGTACCGCTCGACTGCCACCCTAACCTGTATCAATTGGATCATTATGTAAATAGACTGGTGCAAGACAGATAGGATCAGTTTGTCAGGCTCTAGTAGACTTCAACAAAATGCCGTCCATCTGCACACAGACACCGACTCCCTGTTGCATGAATGCGAATAAAATTAGTCAGGCTCAGTTCACACTGGTGCAATGCGGGAAGCCTTCAAATCCAGTGCTTTTTCGCATAACGCACCTGCATCGCACAGTGGTTCACTGATCTGCAAACCGCTGGTCAGGTCACTGTAAAGTTAATGACACCCCCTAGATTGGATCGCAGTGCAAGCTGAAATGGTGCAGGAATTGGATCACATAGGTGCAAACACCAATGCTATCTGATTCCAGTGCGGACCCAAAAAAAGGGTCCTGCACCAATTTGGTAAGAATGAGATGCAAAATCAGCCATATAGTTTGTATGACTGAAATCGCATTGCACAGAAATCGCATGTGATCTGCACAGCAATACGGTGCGAATCACAAGCGATGTCTGTTATCGCACTAGTGTAAACCGGGAATAAAAGTTGGCTTCAGCTCCTGTTCTTTACCCGTAGAGAACTCCTCAGACATGTTTTTCCTTTTTCGGGGCCTCTATAATTAAAGTGGTAGTAAAGACTCCACGATAAACTCCCATGATAGGTTCTCTTATGGGGCAATAGTAATGGCAGTGTGTGTTTTTTTTTTTCCAGCAATATAATCTCTAAATACCTTTTCACAGCAGTGCTTGTGTGCAGTCTCATGGTTTTCTTGGGTTTTACGCCTAAGCAGAAGGACTCTAGTAGGAGGGGCTCACATTCCTCTGCTGGTTTAGTTTAAGTCTCAGGAGGGGCAGGGAGAGGATTGGTTTCACACAGACCACGGAAATTACAAGAAGGGAGGGGGGAGGGAGATACAGATGCTGTAGAGAGAGTAGGATGACAGAAAATCAGATTACTGACAGGAACAGGCAGGATCAACCGTTATTATATATGGGAAAGGATAAATAACACTGCAAAAATTACTTGAACAAAAATAATGAAGGAAAAAAGGATCAGTCAATCCAAGGAAGGATTGGCCGAAGGAAGGATCAGTCGGTGGATTTCAGGAAGGATCAAAGTAAGGGAGGATCGGTTGATCGTTCACGGGAAGGATCGGTCACAGGGATTTTCACATGGTTGATTGCAGGAAGGATCGGTCGATCACAAAAAGGATCAGTCAAAAGAAGGAACAAAGGATCAGTCAGTCGAAGGAAGGATTGGCTGATCGATCAATGATAGGATTGGATTGGTTAAATGTTACAGAGGAAAAAGCGTGTCTAACCTGATGTACACTATATTACTAACAGTATTAAGATGCCTGCCTTTACATGCACTTGAATTTTAATGGCATCCCAGTCTTAGTCAGTAGGGTTCAATATTGAATTGGTCCACCCTTTCAGCTATAACGGCTTCAAATCTTCTGGGAAGGCTGTCCACAAGGTTTAGGAGTGTGTCTATGGGAATGTTTAACCATTCTTCCAGAAGAGCATTTGTATGGTCAGGCACTTATGTTGGACAAGACATTCCCATAGACACACTCCTAAACCTTGTGGACAGCCTTCTCAGAGGAGTTGAAGCTGTTATAGCTGCAAAGGTAAACCAACTCAATATTGAACCCTACGGACTTAGACTGTGATGCCATTAAAGTTCATGTGCATGTAAAGGCAGGGGTCCCAGTACTTTTGGTAATATAGTTTATATCCTGGCCATGGGGCTGCATAAATTTTACGAACTGGCCTTGGAAGCCCAAGTTGTGCAGTACAAGGAATAACCAGTGTACATGAACAATATCAAAAGCCTTCTCAGCATTGATAGTGATGATCACCACCTCCGCTGCTGGGTTAAGTTTAGGATGTTTAGAACTGCTATAACTTTTTGTATATTATAACACTGAGTTTCCTTTAGGCCCCTTTCACACTTGTGCAACTTTCCCTGCGACTTTATACTGCAAAGTCGCATGACAAGTCGTTCCCCATGATTTCCAATGACAACCATTCATATATGTATGACTTCAAGTCGTGCCAACTTCAAAGTAGTCCCTGCACTACTTTGGTCTGACTTTCATGTGAGTTGAGGTCCATAGACCAAGTTTGCACAGGCATTCCCTGAAATTGCGTCAAAATCGCGCTCGCAAAATCATGCGTCTTTCCAGTCACGGCAGTGTGAAAGGGGCCTTAATGAAACCAGAATATGTGGGAGATTAAGGTTCGGTAATATGGTGGATAAGAGGTCAGAAATTATTTTTGAAAGGATTTTAGCATCAACATTGATCAAACACGTTTGGCGGTAGTAGTTTGGTAAAGTAGGTTTTTTTGGTTTTTTTTTATAGTACTTCTTTTAGTAATATATGCTTCTTTATCTATGAATGAATATTCTTCTCCTCTCCACATATTATTGTATTCCAAGTGGAGTGTGTGAAGCATCTGAGGTTGAAGCAATTTGTAAAATTCTTCTGTAAAGCCATCCGGCCCTGGGGCTTTCCCATTAGCCAAATGTTTGATGGTGGTTTTAAAGCGGTAGTGAAGCCCTAGGGCTGTTCTTACCTATAGGTAAGCCTTTAATAAGGTTTAGGAGATATTCGCCCTGCATGCAGCCGCCGATATCAGCGGCGCAGGCGCTCTGATGATCCGGCGGAGGTTGCCGGAAAATCAGAGCTAGCTGCGGGAACGAGGAGCTCCCACACACGCGGGAGTGACCTCACACGGCTCCAGCCACTCACAGCGCTGGAGCTGCGTACCCAGAAGAAAGAAGAGGACCATCATGTCAGCGCCCTCAGCGTTGGCCAACTCAGGCATCGTTCTAAGGTAAGTATTTCATAATGTATTAGTATGCGCTGCATACTAGCACATTATGCTATTGTCTTGCAGGTTATTTTTTTTCCCCCTCTTCTCGCGGGTTTACTACCGCTTTACTTTTCACAATGGAGATTAGTTTGGTTAAAGGAGAAGTCCAGCCATAGCTTGTTTGGCTGGACTTCCCTTATGGATCACAGGAGTGCAATACGTTTGACCTCCTGTGACCCGTTTTTCAGCAGAGAGCAGACTGAAGTCCGCTCTCTGCTGACGTCACGGATGTCCGTCCAGCATTGCGTCATCCCGACCACGTAGTCTGGATCCGCCAGGTGCCTGGACTGACACCCTTCTCAGCCTCTCGGACCGATGCTGCATCCACCTAGGTAAGAATAGTAGGGGGAAAAAAAGAAACCCATACTTCTCTTTTAAGTTGGCCAGGACTTCCTGAGGTATAGTGGGCATTGTAGTAATGTTCAAAATTATCTCTCCTTTTCCCATCTCAATATGTTGTGATGAGTAAAGATTACAGTAGAAATGTTTTGAGCATAGCGTTTTGTGTTTGAAATAGAGTTTTTGTTTAGGGTCAGTAGAGGGTGTGCCCTTATGATATTTAAAGGAGACAATATATGTACAAGTGTGATGTTCCCTGTTCATGTTTGCCAACAACTTTGACCAGCCTTCTAGCCATACTTTTGAAAATGAAGCTTGGTATGTAATCCATGTGCAGATACTTGTGATTCCCACCAAATTGTTGTTTAGAAGCTCTCAAGGCCTCTTTTTGTTCCTTGAGGGCATTTTGGACAAGTGTCTCTGGGCCTGGCACCAAAGAGTTCTGGCTTTGCGATACTGGGCTCTAGCCTGTTTGTTTCTTGCCAAGTATGTAACTATCTTGCCGCGTATAAAAGCTTTCCCAGTTTTATAAAACAGGGCTGGAGGAGTAGACTACGGGTCATTGGCAGTCCACAATAAACTTCAGTGAGCATATGCTGGAAGGAGAATTCCTGGGACAAACAAGAAGGAAATCACCAAAGAATAATGTCTCCTCTAGGAATATAGGGGTCAATTCAATAAAGCACAAGTATTTTTTTTTTTTTTTTATTAAATCAAAAAGGCATGGTGTGCAGTGCACAAACATCAGATGAAATTTAACATCAAGAACTTAAAAAAAAAAAAAAAAATTATATATATATATATATATATATATATATATATATTGTATCTCACAAAAGTGAGCACACCCCTCACATTTTTGTAAATATTTTATTATATCTTTTCATGTGACAACACTGAAGAAATGGCACTTTGCTACAATGTAAAGTAGTGAGTGTACAGCTTGTATAACAGTGTAAATTTGCTGTCCCCTCAAAATACAGTTGTGCTCATAAGTTTACATACCCTGGCAGAATTTATGATTTATTGGCCATTTTTCAGAGAATATGAATGATAAAACAAAAACATTTCCTTCACTCATGGTTAGTGTTTGGCTGAAGCCATTTATTATCAATCAACTGTGTTTATTCTTTTTAAATCAGAATGACAACAGAAACGACCCAAATGACCCTGATCAAAAGTTTACATACCCTGGTGATTTTGGCCTGATAACATGCACACAAGTTGACACAAAGGGGTTTGAATGGCTATTAAAAGGTAACCATCCTCGTCTGTGATCTGTTTGCTTGTAATTAGTGTGTGTGTATAAAAGGTCAATGAGTTTCTGGACTCCTGACAGACCCTTGCATCTTTCATCCAGTGCTGCATGGACGTTTCTGGATTCTGAATCATGGGGAAAGCCCATGTCCCCTCAAAATAACTCAACACACAGTCATTAATGTCTAAAACTCTGGTAACGAAAGTGAGTACACCTCTAAGAGAAAATGTCTAACTTGGGCCCAAAGTGTCAATATTTTGTGTGGCCAACATTATTTTCCAGCACTGCCTTAACCCTCTTGGGCATGGAGTTCACCAGAGCTTTACAGGTTGCCACTGGAGTCCTCTACCACTCCTCCATGATGACATCACAGAGCTGGTGGATGTTAGAGACCTTGTGCTCCTCCACCTACCATTTGAGGATGCCTTACAGATGCTCAATAGGGTTTAGGTCTGGAGAAATGCTTGGGCAGTCCATCACCTTTACCCTCAAGGCAGTGGTCATCTTGGAGGTGTGTTTGGGTTCATTATGTTGGAATACTGCCCTGCGGCCTAGTCTCCGAAGGAAGGAGATCATGCTCTGCTTCAGTATGTCACAGTACATGTTGGCATTCATGATTCCCTCAATGAACTGTAGCTCTCCAGTGCCGGCAGCACTTATGCAGCCCCAGACCATGACACTCCCACCACCATGCTTGACTGTAGGCAAGACACACTGTCTTTGTACTCCTCACCTGGTTTGCCACCACACACGCTTGACACCATCTGAACCATATAAGTTTATCTTGGTCTCATCAGACCACAGGACATGGTTCCAGTAATCCATGTCCTTAGTCTGCTTGTCTTCAGCAAACTGTTTGCAGGCTTTCTTGTGCATCATCTTTAGAGGAGGCTTTCTTTTGGGATGACAGCCATGCAGGCCAATTAGATGCAGTGTGCGGCGTATGGTCTGAGCACTGACAGGCTGACCCCTTCAACCCCTGCAGCAATGCTGGCAGCAGTAATACGTCTATTTCCCAAAGATAACCTCTGGATATGACGCTAAGCATGTGCACTCAACTTCTTTGGTCGTACATGGCGAGGCCTGTTTTATTCAGTGTTGTCATTTGAAAAGATATATTAAAATATTTACAAAAATGTGAGGGGTGTACTCACTTTTGTGAGATGGTGTGTATGTATATATGTATGTGTATGTATGTATATATCTTGGCAGAGTAAATTTTGCTGCCATGAGTAAATTTTGTTCAGGAGTAATAAGCAGTTGAACACCGCAGTATGTTCTCTCATCATCTCATCACCTTGTCTGCTTCTTCACAGGTATGCGACTCTCAAGCAATTCCAAACTGTCTGACTGCTTTGCAAAATCTCTGCTATAACTGGGGTATGCGACTCTCAAGCAATTCCAAAATCTCTGCTATAACTGGGTTATGCGACTCTCAAGCAATTCCAAACTGTCTGACTGCTTTGCAAAATCTCTGCTATAACTGGGGTATGCATAAAAGTGTTGTACTTGCAACTTAGCCATTTGTTAATGATGGATTCTCCCCTCCTCTTGAGATCAGAGATACTCCTCTTTATGACTGGCCTGTCTTTCTGACCATCCCTCCCCCAATTTCATGTGTTCCTTATCAGTCCCTAATTAAGGTGTGGAATATTTCCTCATTTGATCATCTTTGTATAAATTGAGTTGTGTTCATGGGGGCAGGCAGAGACAGGGGGTCTTGGCAGAGTAAATTTTGCTTCCATGAGTAAATTTTGTGCAGGAGTAATAAGCAGTTGAACACAGCAGTTTAACTAAAGCAGGATAACGAAAGCGGCAATACAAGACCATCAAGGACTCTACTCCACTTTGGACTGGCCACAAACCACCACCTTGGAAAGCATCCGGTAAGTCTGAAACCTATCCCCACCACCCCTTAATATGTCCCCTCTGCTTTGTTTTCTCATACTAGTATCCTCTGCTTTCACATTCTCACTTCTTTTCCCCCCTTCCCCACCTAAAAACTTGTACATATCACCATTACTTCTACCCTCTCCCTACTACTGTTCTCATCACCTCCTGCTAATACTTAACCCACCTGCTGACCCACACACAAGGACAGGAAAGTATGTGAACTCGTACACATCTCACTCCCATATTACTTTCCTCACCCTCCTCCTTCTGCTAACCTCTGGGGATATCTCCCCTAATCCTGGTCCTTTGGGATCTCACACCCACGCTCGGCACCCTCCCTCCTCCAGCATCAGCCACAATCTTCTCAATATTATCTCTATTCCTCTGCTCCCAACAACCCCCCCCCCCCCACCTCTGGAATGCCCGCTCTGTCTGCAATAAACTCACTTCTGTCCATGACCTTTTTGTCTCCCACTCCCTTAACCTTCTTGCAATCACAGAAACATGGCTTCAAGAGTCAGATTATGCCTCGCATGCAGCTCTCTCTCATGGAGGCCTCCACTGGACTCACTCACCCAGACCCAGTGGACAGAAAGGCGGTGGAGTTGGTTTGCTTCTATCCCCACTGAGCACCTTTTAAGTTCTGGCTACCCCTGCCTCTCTATCCTTCTCTTCTTTTGAGACACATTGTATTCGTCTGTTTTCTCCCATTTCTCTAAGGATTGCTGTGATCTATCAGCCTCCTGGACCAGTGCCACGCTTCCTTGATGACTTCTCTGCCTGGCTACTGAACTTCCTCTCCTCCACATTACCCACTACTATCCTTGGTAATTTCAACATCCCCACCAATGTTAACAGCCAAGCTGCCTCCCAACTTTTCAAATTAACCTCATCCTTTGACCTTACACAATGGACACAGTCCCCCACTCACTCTGATGGTAATACCCTTGACCTTGTCCTCTCCCATCTTTGCACCCCCTACAACTTCACCAACACCCCCTTTCCTCTTTCTGACCACAACCTCATCACTTTCACATTGTGCTTGTCTCCAACCACCTGCTCCACCAAGCAGAAAACAATTACCCGCAGAAACCTTTGCCACTTTATTCCTTCTCTTTTCTACTCTGCAACTGACCACCTCCATGACAAAATGTCAGCCCTATATCTCTAGCCACCTCTATCTACAACAGTTCACTTTCATCCTCACTGGATTCTCTTGCTCCTCTCACTTCACAAAATGTCAGGCCCCGACCATTACAACCTTGGCAGAACGACGACACCAGAAACCTTAAGAGACATAGCCGTGCATTGGAGCGAGTGTGGCGTAAAACCAAATCCCAGCATGCGTTCACCCAATATAAATCTGCCTTTTTAAAATACACTTCCTCCCTCCATGCTGCCAAACAAACCTACTTTGTCACCCTCATTAATACTCTGTCCTCCAATCCTCGTCGTCTCTTCTCTACTTTTAACTCTCTACTTTCTCCACCACCACCTCCACCCAGTCACTCGCTCACTGCTCACGAGATTGCAAACCACTTCAAAAACAAGATTGATGCAATTCGTGGGGACATCTCCACTGCCCAGAAATCTTACCCATGTAACATACCCTATACAACTTCACTCTCAACACTCTCCTCTTTTGACCTTGCTACTACCGAAGAGGTCTCTAAAGTTTTCTCAGAAGCCCACCTTACCACCTGCCCCCTGGATCCTGTTCCCTCACATCTATTACGGTCACCCTCTTCTTCTATCTTATGCTCCCTCACCCACATCTTCAATCTCTCCCTTTCTACTGGCACCTTCCCCTCCCCTCTAAAACATGCCCTGATCACCCCCATACTTAAACAGCCCTCACTGGATCCCACCATCCTGAACAATTTAAGACCCATCTCCTTGCTCCCGTTTGCATCAAAACTTTTAGAACGCCTAGTCTACAACCGTCTTAGCTCCTACCTCACTGACAACAACCTTCTTGACCCCTTACAGTCTGGCTTTCGCTTGCTACACTCCACTGAAACTGCCCTACTAAAGCTCACTAATGACCTGCTAACACCAATGGCCACTACTCCATACTCATACTACTCGACCTCTCTGAAGCCTTTGATACTGTTGACCATCCCCTCCTCCTTAAAAAACTCCACTCTCTTGGCCTTCGAGACTCTGCTCTCTCCTGGCTCTCCTCCTACCTGTCAGAGCCCTCCTACAGTGTGACCTATAACTCTGTTTCCTCCTCTCCACTTCCTCTTTCAGTTGGGTTACCTAAAGGTTCTGTCCTTGGACCCCTTCTCTTCTCTATTTACACCTCCTCCCTTGGTCTGTTAATAAACTCCCATGGCTTCCAATACCACCTCTATGCTGATGACACACAAATCTATCTCTCTACTCCTCGCCTCACTCCTAAAGTCTCCTCTCGCATTATTAACTGACATAGCATGGATGTCACATCACTTCCTCAAACTCAATCTTTCTAAAACTGAGCTCATAATTTTTCCTCCAGCCCATGCCCCTCCCCCTGACTTCTCCATCAAGATCACTAGTACAACTATCAGTCTCTCCCCTCATGCGAAGGTCCTAGGTGTAATCCTATACTCTGACCTGTCCTTTCAGCCCCAAATCCAATCACTGTCCAAACCATGCAGTCTTTACCTTCGAAACATCTCCAAAATACGTCCTTTCCTAACCGCTGACATTACTAAGCAACTTATTCACTCCCTTGTTATCGCTCACCTTGACTATTGTAACTGCCTCCTAATTGGCCTACCTCTCCACAAGCTATCCCCTCTTCAGTCTATCATGAATGCTGCTGCCAGACTCATCCACCTTACCAACCGTTCGGTGTCCGCCACTCCTCCCTGCCAATCCCTCCGCTGGCTTCCCATTTTCCAAAGAATCAAATTCAAAACCCTAACCATGGCATACAAAGCCATTTACAATTCTGCCCCAAGCTACATTACCAATCTTATCTCCAAATATCACCCAAACTGTCCTCTTCGCTCCTCCCAAGATCTTCTGCTCTCTATCTCCCTTGTCTCCTCCTCCCATGCTCTTCTCCAGGACTTCTCCAGAGCCGCTCCCATCCTCTGGAACTCTCTATCCCAATCTGTCCGCCTATCTCCTACTCTGTCCACTTTTAGGCAATCCCTGAAAACTCATCTCTAGAGTTGAGCGAACCCGAACTGTAAAGTTCGGGTCCGTATCGAACTTTGGGGTGTCCGTGACCTGGACCCAAACCCGGACATTTGAAAAAAAGTTTGGGTATTTTATCCCGCCTGTTGAATAGCTGCAGGGCAGCCAATCAACAAGCGTTTCACTGGTTTGCCCTTAGAAGCCATCACAGCCATGCCTACTAATGGCATGGCTGTGATTGGCCAGTGCATCATGTGGCCCAGCCTCTGTATAAGCTGGAGTCACGTAGTGCTGCATGTCACATGCTCTCAGGCTAGTGTAGGGAGAGGATGCTGCCGGCTGTGAGGGACAGATTGCAGATGTAATAACATCTCATCCTGCATTACAGAATGATCTGATTCTGGACTAGGTAGAGATTACTACTACTATTGCTTTGAGGGACAAATTGCAGATCTCATCCTGCATTACAGAACGATCTGATTCTGGACTAGGTAGAGTTTACTACTCCTGCTTTTAGGGACGGATTGCAGATCTAATAATATCTCATTCTGCATTACAGAACAATCTGATACTGGACTAGGTAGAGTCTACTGCTTTGAGGGACAGATTATTGTTCTAAAATCATCGCCTACTGTTATAGTGTCAGGTTCCTGCTGTTGCTGTAAGGGACAGATTATTGTTCTAAAATCATCGCCTACTGCTATAGGGTCAGGTTCCTGCTGTTGCTGTAAGGGACAGATTATTGTTCTATAATCGTCTCCTAGTTCTATAGGGAGAGGTTCCTGCTGCTCCTGTAAGGGACAGATTGTTCTAAAATCATTGCCTACTGTTATAGGGTCAGGTTCCTGCTGTTGCTGTAAGGGACAGATTATTATTCTAAAATCATCGCCTACTGCTATAGGGTCAGGTTCCTGCTGTTGCTGTAAGGGACAGATTATTGTTCTATAATCATCTCCTAGTTCTATAGGGAGAGGTTCCTGCTGCTCCTGTAAGGGACAGATTGTTCTAAAATCATTGCCTACTGCTATAGGGTCAGGTTCCTGCTGTTGCTGTTGCATGGCCGAAATGTGGCAAAGCTTTGTCAGCAGCCCGCCACAACAAACAGCACAACCAGCTGATAGGCAACGTCTTAGCAGGAGGCAGCGTTTCAGCAACATGGTGGAACACGCCTACACGTAATGACTGATGGGTCTGCCCCATTCAACTTCTGGGTCTCCAAATTGGGCACATGGCCTGAGCTTGCCCTTTATGCCTTGGAGGTGCTGGCCTGCCCTGCAACCAGTGTATTCTCTGAACGTGTGTTTAGCACGGCAGGTGGTGTTATCCCAGACAAGCGCAACCGCCTGTCCACAGCCAACGTGGACAAGCTAACGTTTATTAAAATGAACCAGGCATGGATCTCACAAGACTTGTCTGTACCTTGTGCAGAATAGACATTTAGACTGGCCTCACACAGCCATTGGTATACTTGTTTTTTTGAATATGCCTCAATATTTTGGGGGCTACCCCAATTAGAAAAAAAAAAACAAACAAACAAACAAAAAGTTTTGGCTACCTCCTCCTCCTCCTCCACCACCGCCACTTTCACCTACACTGCCACGGTCACGGCCTAGTCAACCTCTAGGCTCCTACTCCACATCCACCCCCCCCCTTCCCACTTTTATTTTTTTTATTTGATTTTAAGTTATTTTCCCTATCCCCATTTTTTGTAGGGCACTTGTCCTACTCTTACCCCCATTTTACTTCCTTTTGCAGCCCTCTAGCACTTTCCAGGACTTTTTTACAGCCATTTTTATGCCGAAAAGTTTGGGTCCCCATTGATGTCAATGGGGCCCGGGGCCAAGTTCGGTACCGAACCCGAACTTTTTCGCGAAGTTCGGCCGAACCCGAACATCCAGGTGTTTGCTCAACTCTACTCATCTCTTCAAGGAGGCCTATCCTGCCTCCAGCTATCAATGAAATCTTCTAATCCCCTTATCAGTTCATCCCCCACAGTCCCTACCTTTTGTTTCACCAGCCCCCCCCTCTTAGATTGTAAGCTCACAGGAGCAGGGCACTCTAACCCTCTTGTTTTAAATTGTGCTGTTGCTGTAATGTCTCTCTTTATATTGTAAAGCGCTGTGCAAACTGTTGGCGCTATATAAATCCGGTATAATAATAATAATAAATGTGTGTGTGTATGTATATATATATATATATACAATGGGTACGGAAAGTATTCAGACCCCCTAAAATTTTTCACTCTTTGTTATATTGCAGCCATTTGCTAAAATCATTTAAGTTCATTTTTTTCCCTCAATGTACACACAGCACCCCATATTGACAGAAAAACACAGAATTGTTGACATTTTTGCAGATTTTTTAAAAAAGAAAAACTGAAATATCACATACTTAACACTAAGTATTCAGACCCTTTGCTCAGTATTTAGTAGAAGCACCCTTTTGATCTAATACAGCCATGAGTCTTTTTGGGAAGAGGCCGTGGGTTCTATTTTCAGCTCACTAACACCAAGCCCTCTACAGCTCAAAAAGTCTGCGTTTTTATGGGGCCATGGACTAAAATGGAGAGCTGCAAAAAGTGCCAGAAAACGTTGGCGTCAAAAAACGTCTGTGTGTATGAGCCTTAAAGTAAATGTTTACAGAAGTGCAACAATAGAGTATTTCAACCATGACCATTACTCCAGCTAGAAGTGACTTCTTGAAGCGGCCACTGTAATACTTTTGCTTATATTACCCCATTACAACAAGTTAAAAGTTAATAGGAACATGAAAAATAAATAAAAATGTTTAAAAAGAATTATAAAAAAAAAAGTTTTCTTTAGTTTCCACTATATAAACATAGGCGGCAGCACAGAATTATGAATGTATGGCATTAGGGATTAAAACGTAAAAGGTTATAAGGAAATTACCTTAAACAATGTTTAACAGACGTGTGATAAATTACCGCGTAAGAAAATGCGGTAATTACCAAACAATCGAAAAAATACAGTATTTATTATTTGATGCCAAATTGTCAGTGAATTGAACTTTCACAGCTGATTTACTGCATTCAGAACTTAACTGCATTTTATTTGTCGTTATTTAACTCTTAGTGTATTGACCCCATAATCAGTTATTTCTAAAGATATTGATGATGTCACATGGAGGAGAATCTGACCATATTTGTTTTTTTCAAAATGGATCTGCATGGGAATTCTGTAGTATGCCTGTCTTTTAGAACATCCATTACCGAATTAAAAGCCCCGCCAATAATTCTATCCACCGTATCATCTTGTAAAATCCATGAAGTGGTCTCTTGGTAATAGGTTCTGTCAGAACATTAAACCAGAACTAAAGGCAAGACTTTTTTCATTTTGGTTCGAGTAAGGGAGGTTTATAACCTGTGCCAGGTTTTTTTTTATTATTATACTTTAGGAAAATACTGTATATATTATAGATCAAAAGGGTTTCACCCAGAAATGTAATCTATGGAGGCAGGGTTCCTTGCATAAAGAGAATAGAGTAGGTGAGAGACTTGTGAAATTATCACCTTTCCTGTCCACATCTTATGCATTCTGTAAAAAGCACTCAGTGGCAAATGAGTATCCTGTAGCAACACTACATCTGCCTTAAGCCTTTTAAGATGTTAAAGAACCATTTTTTAGTTAGGTTCCAGACACCATTCACATTCCAAGAAACCATTTTCATGTGATCAAGAAATCGGATACATTGAAAGGTTTTCCATATGGCTTGATACACAAAAAAATTGAGTCTTGCATTGAGGCAAATATAGATCCTTGATGCCTACACACCTTGGGTACCTGTGAATAAGTGTGAGCCAACCATAGTAACAAGCAAATAAGCAGCAAGCACAAACTGTAAATCAGCACGTTTGAAGTGCAACATACCACCAGTCATGTGAATAACTTTAGAGTAGACATGCAATTAATTTCGTTCCAAAATCATTTTTCAGCGAAATTCTAAAAATGTGTTAATTCGGAAATACGAAAATAAAAATGAAAATCTGAAATAACTAACTAACATATAACTATTACTAACTATGAAATTATAGGTATTGGAATTTCCTTTCAAATTTGGCTGTTAGTGAACTTAACAAATACCAATTTATCCGAAGTCACGAATTACCCGAAATAACGTATGCCGCATCTAAACGAATGGAACGTAACAAATTAATAATAATAAATAGTAATAAAAGTTTTATTATTATTATTAATTCGTTATGTTGACTAGCAGCCACATTTGAAGGGAAATTCCAATTCCTATAATTTAATAGTTGGTTATTATTTTTTATTTCAGAATTTTCGAATTTTTGCGAAGTTACCAATT
Source organism: Glandirana rugosa (assembly GCA_018402905.1). Taxonomy (NCBI): domain Eukaryota; kingdom Metazoa; phylum Chordata; class Amphibia; order Anura; family Ranidae; genus Glandirana; species Glandirana rugosa. The sequence goes on along the minus strand of BLSH010300455.1, from coordinate 365,183 downwards.
TAATTGAAATAACGAATTTTGATTATAACGAATGAGGAATAAAAACCGAATGAAATGAAAACTAAAAAATATTTTGGCAGTGCACATGTCTACTTTAGCGTGAAATTCCAAACAATCAGAACTAAAAATGCCACTTAAAGTGGAACTTTACTACTTTATAAAAAATATAATGTTCTTTAGCAAGGAACATTTCACAATAACCACTTGCTGACCGCCCTATAGAAGTTTTACTGCTACAGGGCGGCAGCTCTGCGCAGAATCATGTGTGTGTGTATATATATATATATATATATATATATATATATATACGTGATCCTGCACTTTCTCCTGCAGGGTGCACGCACTCCTGCATGCCGTGGGCAGCTTCTGCTTGATTATTCTGCTGACTTGCAAAAGGGGCGAGCCTGAAATAATCTGGCAGGACTTAATTTTCACACTAAAGTTCCACTTTAACATCATTGTAAAGTATTTTTTTTTTTTTAAATAGCAAACATGTTATACTTACCTCTTCTGTGCAGTTGGTTTTACACAGGGCAGCCCAGATCCTCCTCTTCTCGGCTTACTCTTCACTGCTCCTGGCCCCTCCCCCTGTCAAGTGCCCCCACAGCCAGCAGCTTGCTATGGGGGCACCTGACCCGAGTCACAGCTCCGTGTGTTCATTCAGACACGGAGCCCCAGCACTGCCCCCTCTCTTCCTTGATTGGCTAACTGACTGCTGTGTCTCAGGAGGAGAGTCCCAGGTGGCTAAGACACTCGTGGACATTGCTGGAGAGAGATGGGGCTCAGGTAAGTAATTAGGTGGTGCTGAGGAGGCTGCTACACACAAAAGGTTTTTTTTATCTTAACCACTTCAGCCCTGGAAGGATTTACACCCATCCTGACCAGAGCACTTTTTGCGATTAGGCCCTGCATCGCTTTAACTGACATTTACGCGACTGTACGACGTTGTACCCAAACGAAATTGGCGTCCTTTTTTCCCACAAATAGAGCTTTCTTTTGGTGGTATTTGATCACCTCGGCTTTTTTTATTTTTTGCGCTATAAACAAAAAAATAGCGACACTTTTGAAAAAATAAACAATATTTTTTACTTTTTGCTATAATACATGTCCAAAAAAAATGTATTCATCAGTTTAGGCCGAGATATATTCTTCTACGTATTTGTGGTAATAAAAATCGCGATAGGCGTATATTGATTGGTTTGCGCAAAAGTTGCCACGTTTACCAACCAGGAGAAGTCATTTATTGCTTTTTTTACTATTTTTTTTATTTTCTTACTAGTAATGACGGCGATTTGCAATTTTTATCGGGACTGCAATATTGCGGCGGACAAATCAGACATTTTTGACACTTTTTGGAGCCAACGACAGTTATACAGCAATCAGAGCTAAAAAAAAAACACTGCAATCAAGGGGTTAACTGTGTTCCCTAGGCATGTTCTAACTGTGTGAGGGCTGGGCTAGTGGGGGCATGACAGATCACAGGGATGAGTAGATCACTGTCATGCCATCTGTCAGAGTGGGGAACCGCTGTGTTTACATCGGCGGTTCCCTGCTTTTGTGTACCAGGCGGATTGCCGACGTCAAGTCCACCCGGCCCGCGGCTCCACTCAGGGAGCGTGCAGTGGGAATGAGAGCGCGCCGGGGCAGAGCTTGCGCATTTGCAAATCGCTGTTTATAACTGGTGATTCGTGCTAAGCTGCCGCAGTGCAACAATAAATGTACGCAAGCCGGTCGGGAACCAGTTAATGCATAGTATGCGTTAAGATCAAAAACCTTCTGCCTTTACAACTTGAAGCATGGACTTTGCTTTTCACTTTTTTCCTGAAGTGCAACAGGCAGTAAGCTAACCTGCTCTATAACAGTAGGGAAACTATATATTTAGATGCCATATAGAATGGGCCGAGTACAATGGTAGTGTTACTGCAAAACAATAAACAGTGAAAAGAGTAATTTAATTCAGATGGGAGTACCTAGCTGGCATCATTAGAGATACGTCACAAAGGCAAGGTGAAAAATCATCCCTTGATAGCCAAGATCAACTGTTGAAAATCAACCGCTTTGGTCTTTCAAATGGGGAAGTGGGGAGGATTCCTTGTCACTAGAGAGGTGTCACCTTGGAAGCTCCTCTGAACTGCCCTGCTACATCGGGCGATGGAACCGAAAGTAAATTGCCTAATATTTATGAAAGCAGAGGCACGCGTTAGGTATTTTATAGTTCAATGATATTTTTATTAGGAGAGAACGAAATGAAATGGGTACATTCCAGTTTTACATACAACCAAAAACCACAAAAGGCCAAGAGGGTGTTAGGCTCACAGTGCTACACTCTCCCTGAATTGACCATAACAAACCATAAAGCTATGTATGACATAAATATGATCTCAGATGATAAATGTAAATATAAATACAGCAATCAATAAGTATTGTGGGTAGCCCAACACCTAGACGCACAATTACTGCGCACTAGGAGGAGTGCTGTAATCAGGGAGAAGGAACTCCACCTGTGAAGACAAAAGCAAGGGAAGGGAGAAAACTGTGTAGACCTCTGGTATAGTAAAAGGAAGAAGAGCTGAAGAAGAAGAGTCCACGAAATGCGTCTTGCCATCCTACTTTTACCAGAGACCACCGTCCACTGAGAGCTGTCCATGGGATTGAGTGAGCAGAGCAGGAGCAGTAGAGACTTCTGGCATCCAGCCAAACGCTTCTCCAGTCAGCTGGACACATAGGGGTTGATTTACTAAAGGCAAATCCACTTTGCTCCACAGGTGCACTGCTAGTGCTCCACAAGTGAACCTGGAAGTGCAGTTGCTGTAGATCTGAGGGGAAGATCTGAAATGAGGGGAAGCTCTACTGATTTTATCATCCAATCATGTACAAGCAAAAATGCTGTTTTTTATTTTCCTTGCATGTCTGCCTCGGATCTAAATCGACTGCACTTCTAAGTGGATTTGCCTTTAGTAAATCAACCCATAGTGATCCAGACACAATGGCTGCTCATCCATTCTTTCCTTGTGACTGTGTTGTGTGTTGAGTGGGCTCTTTCTCATGGACTATATGTGCTCTTGCACATTTTATTTTATGAGTATATAATATGTTATTTTTAATAAAGCCCTTTGGTCCTTTTACTACACCAGAGGTCTGCACTGTTTTCACTCTTCTATTGCTTCAGGTTTACATACAGTACCGTGCAAAGGTTTTTTAGGCTGTTGTGAAAAAAATGCTTTAAATTAAGAATGCTTTCAGAAATCAAAGTGCTAATAGTTTATGTTGATCAATTAACAAACTGGAAAGTCAATGAACAGGAGAGAAATCCAAATGTAATCAATGTGGTATGACCACTCTTTGCCTTCAAAACAGCATCAATTCTTTGATTCTAGGTACACCTACACACAGGTTTTGAAGGAACCTGGCAGGTAGGATGTTCAAAGCATCTTGGAGAACTAACCTGTCAGGAAACAACTGCTCTGTGAATCAAGCTGGAATACCCATTCCTGTGCGCAGGCACGTGCACGGGTGCATGCAGGCATTGGCGCCAAACGGCCTATTTGAACGGGCAGCACCATGTAGTTGGTGCCGTCCATTCTACAGCGTTTAGTGTACCTGAAACTTCTGCGTATCTGTTCCTGTATCCTGTGACCTGGCTCTACCTGATTTTGCGTGATATCTGCTTGTACTGACCCCCGGCTACCCACGACTACTCTTATGCCTGACCCCTTGTACCTCTGCCGCCAGCCTGTTAACAAACTTTGCTTGGACTTGACTATTCTTCTGCCTACTCCTCCTGTACTGCACCGCCAGCCAGTTGCCGACCCAGCCTGTACCACCTCTCTACTTCTCTGCACGAGTCTCTGTGGGACATCTCACGCTACCACCTATGAACAGTCCAGCCCTCGTGCCATCCCGCTCTCCCGAACCACCTGTTTGCTCTATCAGGAATTCCTGAATCAGGGCCGTAAGAGTGGTTGCTCCCTGCACAAGCCAGACTCAGCCACCAGGGGCTTGACATAACCACAGATCTTCTGTGGATGTAGGCTGCCTCATGTCTCTTCATATAATCCCAGACAGACTCAGTGATGTTGACATCAGGGCTCTGTGGGGGCAAAATCATCATTTCCAGAATTCCTTGTTCATGTTTACACTGAAGATACTTAATTTGTCATAGAACACCATAAGAAAGATACCTATGTATGGTAGGGTCTCATACATCCAAGGAAAATCATAACACTACCTCAAATGATCTAGCATGGGCTGGCTAAAGGAAATATTATCTGTTTTAAACTTGTCTTTATTCAAACCATTTTAGGCATTAAAAAAAACACCTTTCAGCAAAAAGTTGATCTTTTCATGCTGTTTAAGTGGCAACTTTGAAAATACACATCCTTTAACATGTTCTGGGGATGCCTTGAAGCTGCATGTGAAGTTACAGAACAGGACAATTTAACCCTTTAAAAGCCATTAATGAAAAGAAAAATGGTCCAACATCCATTATCCATGCATGTAGCCGGAGTGACCAGGGAAGGCAGCTGCAAGGGGGTGGCAAAGCCATCCTCCTTTTGCAAGGCATATTGTCCCAATTTTAAAGTAACAAGGGTCTCATTTCCACATCCAGATCCCAAAAGGGATGTGGGGTTTATATTAATGAAGTCTCAGATATCTGACCCCCCCCCCCAGCGTATGAGCACTGGGATTAGTATCCCTTGTTACCCATTCCCCAAAAGATAGAATTCTAACACCGAAACACAAGAAATAAACCAGCTGTTGTGCATGTTTAATGACTCTTGATCTGGAATATACGGAGATAAGGTCAAATCTGAACCAAAATACGGCGTAACAGCATGTACAGTATAACAAAGTAGACATGTGCAGAATCAAAAAATGTGTTTTGTTTCGATTTGTTATTTAAATAATTTTGTTTAGTTAAATTCGTTTAATTTGTTTTCAGAATATGTTTTGTTTATTCATTTTTGAATTCAATTAAAATGTTCCAAATTCCCCTGAATTGCCCCCCCCCCCCCCAATCTACAGGCCACCCTCTCTCCTCTGGTCCACAGCTCACTCTCCCCACCTGTCCACAGCTCTCCCCTTCATCCACAGATCACTTTCTCTCCTCTGGTCCACAACTCACCCCCCCCCCCCCACCACAACTCCCCTTTTTACCCTCTGTCAACATGTCACCTCTGCACGCAACCCCCCCCCCCCCGCCATCCACAGGTTATCTCTCCCCCCCCACATTTCACTTCTGCACATCTATCCACAGCTCATCCCAATCCACAACTCTCAACCTCTGCAACTATCCCATCTGTACCCCCAGATCCCCCCACAGTACTGTAGAAATCACCCTGCCCACAGCTCTTACTTTGCACAATCCCTCTCGGAGCTCTGACCGCTTGCAGAACATTCACAAGTTTTCCACAGCTGTCATTCTGCATAACTGCCCCCCCCCCCCCCTTTTCCTTCTGTAGCTCTCTCACCTCTTCAGTGGTTCTTTAGAGCGATGCAGCCACCTCAATTCTTTTAAGCAGTGTGGCCTTTTTTTTTTTTTTTTCTCCACCTACTGCCGCTCATCCATGCAGCTCCACCAGTCAGATCTGTGTAGCACAGAGCCAAGGAGGACCTTGAGAGTGCTCCATTCTACTCTGTGCTACACAGATCTGACAGGCAGTAGGTGGGAATAGAAGCTGTCTCTGGAATTCCCCAGTAAATGCAGACTGGCGGCTTCTGGACCAGTACCTGGGGCACCCATTAAACATATGTGGGGCACATGCCCTGGATGCTGGCGCTATCATATAGAAGCCAGTGGAGGAAGTGAGTGGTATAGAAAACTTCCTCTACCTGCAATGGCTAGGAGTGTCTTTGCAAAGTCCAAGCAGGGAGTCTTTTGGCTTGGCTTTGGGAGTCACATAAATAGCATACACCGATAACAAAGGCATTATACAACTTTAGTTAAAGCTGTACAGTTTGCTCATCTACATGCACTCCTTACCTGCACAGGCAGTTTTTGGTAAAGGTGAACTAACCTTTTAATCATCAGAAAATAAAGGACTTGTACAGCAAAAAGTAGAGGATTAGCTTCCATGAGATGAGAAACTTAGGGTTGCTATTGGAGGAAGGCTATAAAAAGGTTTGTAAAGCAATTGTGGGAAGTGATCCCAGAGAAGTATGCTTGAAACTTATTAACAGGGCCTATATTTCTACAGCAGCTGTATATATATATATATATATATATATTTAGAATGGAAGGGTGACAGTAACTGTCAATGCTTAAATCGCAGGGACTATCCTCCATTAGACATTTGCAGAATGCAAAAATTAGTTTAGTTTAGATTAGTTTACATAAATTTGTTTCATTAAAGCGGAGTTCCACCCTACTAAAAGTCAGCAGCTACAAAAAGTATAGCTGCTGACTTTTAATAATCAGACACTCACCTGTCCCAGGCTCCAGCGATGCAGCCGCCTGCAGCGTCACTCTTCTTCGCCTTCTCTCGGCGCCGCTATCACAAGTGTGGGCACCCGGGCGCCTGCTGTGAATGGCCGGCGTATCTTCTGGGACCTGTGACGTGTCCCAGAAGATCGCAGAGAGGATCCATTCATATCCAAATGTATTTTATTTGAATATTCTTTCTATTCTATTTTATTCTATTCTACTCTTTTCTATTCTATTGGAATTTGAATGTATTTTATTTGAAATTCGAATTTCAGAATATGGTTATATTCTTTCTATTTTATTCTATTCAATTTTTTTCTGTTTTACGTTATTCTTTTATTCTCTAGTACAATGATTTTATTGTAATAAACATGACAACCATTGACCCACGCAGGGGTATAGCATATCAAACAAAATGAAAAGGTGTGGGCTGAGAGAACATGAACAACTAACTTTTTTACAGGTAATAAATGTCATCTGAGCGACCTAGGGAATTAAACTGAAGGTCCACATAAGTTTCCCAGGCCCAAGGGCCTACAAGGGGAGTCTGTATGGCAGATGCACTAGTTTGCATCAGGGGGAAAAAGAAAAATGTGTTTAGTTCCACAAAATACCCCTGATCGGGGTGGGTAGTTAGTAAGAAGGAGCAAGTTTGGTTTTACACCTAGCGGTGTGAGCGAAAATAGGGGGGGTGGCCCTAGGCTTAGGGCCTCCGTAAAAAGCAGAAGACAGAGGGCCGCCACAAGCCCAATGTCAGCAACAAAGAAGAAGAAAGGGATAGACAAAAGGGTAGAGAAATAGGGAGAAAGAAAAGAGAAGAAAGAGGAAGAAGGGGGGAGGGGTAAGTTCTGCAGAGTGGGAGAATTGCGAGGCTGGTATTAGGAGATTGGTATTTCTATTCTATTTTTTTATTTTCTATTCCCTTATTTTCTGTTCTATTTTTTCTATTCTTATATTTTGTATTCATTTTATTCTATTATATTATTTTCTATTCTATTCCTTTATTTTCTATTCTATTTTATTATATTCGGAAATGAAAATTCGGATTTAGTCCGAAATGTCATTTTGTTATTTTGAATTCATTTAAATTTGTTACTATTGTATTTTGGAAATTCAGATACACCCGAATTTCCAAATAACGAAAAATTTGTCTGAATTGCGGAAAGGTAAAAAGTCTTGAGTCGTGAGCTGGGAGAGCAGCTTAATAGGGAGACGTATACATGTCATAAAAAATATTGTGTTCCTACTTCGTATCCAGGAGAAAAATAGCAATTTACTAATTTTCATAATACTGATCATGCTAAAAGAACGGTGAGTTGATGGAAGGATCCCATGAATAAGTAATGTCATATATCTCCACATTTTTTATTTGTAATTAGGTCTACAGGAAGTAGGGCTCTGAAAATAAAAACAAGCAAAATTGTAGGTTTCTGGACTAAATATACAAATGTGTAGTGAATGTGTTTTTTTGTTTTTTTTTAATAATTTCATATATTTCAGTAAATACTAACATTAATACATGACCTGTTAATCTGTTTCTCCAATAGGAAGAAGAATAATGCTTGACATCCCATCCACAGGACTGTCTCAACACTGCAACAACTCCTAAACAATCCTAAAAAAATGGATTCCCCCAATATATCTTTGAAGAAATCTTTTGTAATACTGATTTCACAATTCTTTATAGCTTGCATTTTGTTTATGCGCTATGGCAAAATAAATCTTTCAGCAATATTTTTTAAGAATAGCTTTGAGGAGCCCAGCTTGGAACTATCTAACCATTCGCAAATCACCATTCTACTTTGGACTTGGCCATTTGGAGATACATTTCCACTTAATCAGTGTCCACAGAGTTTTAATTCTTCGGGATGTTTTTACACACAGAACAGACTGTTATACCCTGAAGCTGATGCAGTTGTTCTGCACCACAGAGACGTTTGTTGCATTAAACGAAACCTACCACCTATGCCAAGACCACAAAATCAGTACTGGGTATGGTTTAACTTAGAGTCTCCATCAAACACTCCAGGCTTAGACTTTATGAACAATATCATCAACCTGACTATGAGTTACAGGTCTGACTCTGATGTTTTTGCCCCTTATGGATGGCTGGAGCAGAATTCTAAAGAAGTGAACTTCACTATCCCAACAAAAGATAAGCTGGTAGCCTGGGCAATCAGTAACTGGAATCCCAATTCGAGGAGAGTGCGCTATTATGAGCAGCTAAAACAGTACGTGTCCATTGATGTGTTTGGACGTCTTCATAGAAGTCTGCCCAATAGTGAACATCAGCAAGTCCTTTCTCAGTATAAATTTTATCTTGCCTTTGAAAACTCTGTGCATGAAGACTATATAACAGAGAAATTATGGAAGAATTCTCTCTCATCTGGTTGTGTGCCTATTGTATTAGGTCCTCCTCGGGCAAATTATGAACGTTTTATTCCTAAAGACTCTTTTATACATGTGGAGGACTTCTCTACAGCACAGGAACTGGCTACATATATCCTGCAGTTAGACAAAGATGATAAAGCATACCAAAAATATTTCCATTGGAGGACAAGGTTCCATTCATTTCAAGAATTTGGTTGGGATATCCATTACTGTAAAATATGCAAGGCACTTAAAAAAGCACCTAAGCACAAGACCATTGCTAGACTTGCAGACTGGTATAAATGATCAGAAAAAGACCTACACTAGGCCAAGGTGCTTAACGAGTTGTGGTCATTTCCAGCAAAAAATTCTGCATGTCTGGAAATGTATAAAAGGGTTAAAACCCCTGTCTTTTTTTACTGTCTGTAAACCACTTTGTAAATTTTCATCTACCTGTCCCAGATGCACAACATTTACCAAATGCCCACTTGCAAAATTTCCCAAAGGGATGGGAATTCACTTCTTAGATAATTGTTCCAGAACAGGTGTCCCTGTTCTGGGGACAACTCTAACATTTGTATTTTCCGATGACTTTCTTTCTAAGTGTTTATAGTCACCAGTATAAATAGAGATGTGAATCTACCCAAAGGAAACATAGCAAACAGACTTGAGGTTCTAACTTTTCCCCACCAAAAAAAAGGTTTTGCCTAGAGATACTTAAGTTGTATTTTTTAGGACTGCTGCAACATCTTAGGCATACCTGATGTCTAAAGGTTTGTATGGTCACGGCAGCAACCTTAATGACAAAAATTTGGGGAACTCAAGTTTATTGGAAGATATCAAGCTTTCATCACTATAGAGCCCTACAGCAGATAGTGCCACCGCCCAAGCTATCAGTTGAGACCTATCAGACTCTGCCTAAGACAGTATGCATCTGGCTCCTTATAAGCCCTCATAAGCATATTCCTGGCCTTCTTGGGCCTGATCCTGCAGCTGAGCCCTGCCTGTAATATGCTGCTTGTGGAAGCAATATGAGACACCCCCCCTTGGGTAATGCACGCTGTGCCAAGTGTGTGACATTTCTGCCCCCCCCCCCCTTTTTTCTGCCTGTAGAACTATAGTTCTGCCTACAGTCAGAACTTGTTCCCACTTGCAGTCTTGAGAAGGTTCCAAATCTGCCTTCGTTACCCTGATCCACCCAGCTGGCTTTTACCCCAAGGTTGCAATAGCCTGCAAAGAAAACGACAAGTTTTAGGATGGGTAGGTGGAAAAGCTTTCCCAGCTCTTGCAGCCCCTGCCCTTTTTATATACTGTCTTTGCCCCTTTTAAATGTGTAGTCCTACTCACTTTATTCCACCTTGGCTGCACCAATTAGGCACCAGCATCTGCCAACTTCCTAATCTAATTCCTCCCTGAGCCCCACACTTTCTCTTCCTGTCTCTTCATTGCACCGCCCACAAGCCAGGTTCCCAGCACCACCATGAGCTCTGCACATGGGTCCACCTGGAGCTCATGTTGCTCGGGAATATGCACCCAGCCTTAAACAGCTTAAACCCTTAGGCTGGGTTCACACTATTTGACATTTAAACGGTCCAACTTTGATCATACTTTGCTGTGTAATTTACAGTCCTACATAGGGTCAAAGTCGGACCGATTTTCTGTGAACAGGGATTCGACTTTGAACCCAACAATACCAGGCACCTTGTGCTCTGGGGATCTTGAAGGGGAGGTCCACGCCAAATTTAAAAAAAAAATGGCATGGGATCCCCTTCCAGGAGCATACCAGGCCCTTGGTCTGGTATGGATTTTAAGGGGAACCCTGCGCCATATAAAAAGAAAAATCCATACCAGACCCTTATCTGAGCATGCAGCCCGGCAGGCCAGGAAAGGGGGTGGGGACGAGTGAGGCCCCCTTCCGGACCATACCAGGCTGCATGCCCTCAGCATGGGGAGTATGGGTGCTTTGGGGCGGGGGGGCTCTACGCTCCTTGCCATCTCCGCATTGTGCTGTGCCTTATATTGACATGAGGCGGGGCCACCCAATGACATCGACCCAAAGACCCCACCCCTTATGACGTCACAGCCCCGCCCCAGGATTTGTCATAAGGGGCGGGGCCTCCGGATGATGCCATCGGGTGGCCTCGCCCCATGCCAATATAAGGCACAGCACACAGCGGAGACGGCATTCAACATGGGAAGAAGAGACAGAGATCAGAGGGAAGAGGACAACAGAGAAGACCTGCAAAAGAGCAGAAAATGCCACAGAGAGGGAAAAGAAAGAAGACCCCTCAGAAGATAAAAGACCCCGCAAAAGAGCAGAAGTAAGAAGAACCGGAGAGGGGAGAAGACGCTGGCCCCGGTTTTAATAAAACCTTTTAAAAACCTGTGTAGTGTGGTTTTCATTTTACACTTTTTTTTTTCAGGTGAATGGGTAGGGGTACAATGTACCCCATACTCCTTCACATAGGGTGGGGGGCCGGGATCTGGGGGCCCCCTTGTGAAAGGGGGCTTCCAGATTCTGAGAAGTCTCTTCCCGCAGCCACGGACAACCACCGGCAAGGGTTGTCGGGAAGAGGCCCTTGTCCTCATCAACATGGGGACAAGGTGCTTTGGGGTGAGGGGAAGCACAGAGCCCCCTGCCCCAAAGCACCCATACTCCCCATGTTGAGGGCATGCGGCCTGGTATGGCCCAGGAGGGGGGGTGGGCGCTCGCTTGTCCCCACCCATTTTCCTGGCCTGCCGGGCTGTGTGCTCGGATAAGGGTCTGGTATGGATTTTGGGGGAACTCCATGCCATTTTTTTGTATTTGGCGCGGGGGTCCCCTTAAAATCCATACCAGGCCCAAGGGTCTGGTATGCTCCTGGAGGGGGACCCCATGCCATTTTTTTTTTTAAATTTGGCGTGGAGTTCCCCTCCAAGATCCCCAGAGCACAAGCCGCATGCTAAAGTCAGATCAGTGAAGATATTAATCCGACTTCAATGCCTTTCAATGGGCTAAAGTAGGATCATAGTCAGACAAAAGTAGTACAGGAACCTTTTTCAAAGTCAGTCCGACTTTGAAAAACACAACCAGTTAAGACGACCAGTTAAGACGGCTCTCATAGGGAATCATTGTTTTTGTGACGTAATGCGACTTGTGCGTAATGTCGGTCCGAGAATCGGACTAGTTTGAACCCAGCCTTGACCCCTTCAGATCCGCGCTATAGCCGAAGTACGGCTCCAGCGCGGATCTGAATCTCCGGGTGGATGTCCATGGATGTCCAGCCCTTGTGCGTGCTCCTTGCACGCACTCACAGGCGGCGGCGGTGCGCGCGTGGCACCGCACGCTGCGTGGGCGTGCCCGCGGGTCGGGTGGACTCGATGTCCACCCAAGACCCGCGATCCCCTGTCAGAGATGCAGAACGGGGAACCGCCGATGTAAACACCGTACTGATCCCTGTCACTGGGATCAGTGAGATCTATGTCCCGGCCAGCCCCGCCCCCCCCACAGTTAGAACACACCCAGGGAACACAGTTAACCCCTTCGCTGCCCCCTGCAGGTTAACCCCTTCACTGCCAATGACATTTATACAGTAATCAGTGGACATTTAAATTTCTGATCACTGTATAAATGTCATTGGTCCCAAAAAAGTGTCAAAAATGTCCGCCCCAATATTGCAGTCCCGATAAAAATCGCAGATCACCGCCATTACTAGTAAAAAATAAACAAATAATAAACATCAATTCCCATAGTTTGTAGACGTGATAACTTTTGCGCAAACCAATCAATATACACCAATTGCAAATTTTTTTTTTTTTTTACCAAAAATATGTTGAAGAATATATATTGGGCAAAACTGATGAATAATTTTTTTTTTTTTTTTTTTTTTTGGATTGGTATTATAGTAAAAAGTAAAAAATATTTTTCTTTTTTCAAAATTGTCGCTCTTTGTTTGTTTATAGCGGTGATCAGAAATGACGCAGAGGTGATCAAATACCACCAAAAGAAAGCTCTATTTGTGGGGAAAAAATGATATAAATTTCGTTTGGGTACAACGTCGCACGACCGTGCAATTGTCATTCAAAATGTAACAGCACTGAAAGCCAAAAATTGGTCTGGGCAGGAGGGGGGTTTGAGGTGCGCAGTAAGCAAGTGGTTAAACATGTTGCATCAGACCTACAGACTGATATAATTGAGCCTAATGTGAACCTTATTGTTCAAAATTAACTACAGCTGTTTAAGTCGTAAAAGAGAACATATGGTGATTTTGTATGTAATTTATTTGTTCATTTGTTGTCAGAACTAAAAATAATAAATAAAAATATATTTTCTCAGTTAAAAAAATACTAAATATTGCTTTTGTAATATTTTTCTAGTCAGCTGGGGTAGCTTAAAGTATTTTGAACCTTCACCTTACAAAACAACCAATTCAATTTAAAATAGAAATTACATATACAGTGGGTAAAAAATATTTCCAAAGGTGCTACTGACATGAAATTTTCACCACATGTTGGTAACAATCCATACATACAAAGAAAACAAAACAAACAAATTTAGAAATTAAGTTTTGTATACTAAAATGGAATGTCACAGGGAAAAAGTATTAAACACGCTAACTGTAATATATTTAATACTTCGTACAAAATCCTTTGTTGGTAATGACCGCTTCAAGACGTGTTTTTGGCCCATTCCTCCACACAGTCTCCAAATCTTGAAGGTTCCGTGGGCCTCTTCTATGAACTCTGATCTTTAGTTCTTTCCATAGATTTTCTAAAGGATTCAAGTCAGGTGATTGGCTGGGCCATTCTAGCAGCTTTATTTTCTTTTTAAACCAATTGAGAGTTTCCTTGGCTTTGTGTTTGGGATGTCTTGCTGAAATGTCCACCCTCGTTTCATCTTCATCATCCTGGTAGATGGCAGCAGATTTTTATCAAGAATGTCTTGGTACATTTTTCCATTCTTCAATGATCTGAAGTTTGCCAGTATGGATGAGCTCCTGGTTCAAGTCAAACGCGCGTTCGACTTAAACATCGGGTGATCGTCCGTTCGCGCCATTGCGAACATTATGAGGCATTCGCGGGAACTTTGCGTTCCCCATAATGCATTCAAAGGGCGGCGAAATGCCGCCCGCTGATTGGCCAAAGCATGCACATGACTTGCATGCTTTGGCCAATTACAGAGCGCTCTGCTGTGAGAGATATGATTGGCTAAATGCAGGGTGCCTTTAGCCAATCACTGCTCAGCAGCCTCAATCCACGCCCCACACTATATAAAGCCGCTTGTACAGCGGCTCTATGTAGTGTGAATAACGTTGTGGAGATAGTGAGCTTAGCAAGCAACGTGCAGGCAGTTTTGTGTGGCTAGGAATTATTGTAAAAATAGTACTAGATAGATAAATAGATAAATCTATATACAGTCAGTGCAGGCAGTTTAGTGTAGGCAGTGCAAGAATATATATATATATATATATATATATATATGTATATATATATATATATATATATATACCTTCCTAGTGTGTGTGTGTGTGTGTGTATATGTATATATATATTCCTTTGGCAAAATGGGTCAAAAGAAGGACTTGACAGGCTCCGAAAAGTCAAAAATAGTGAGATATCTTGCAGAGGGATGCAGCACTCTTAAAATTGCCAAGCTTCTGACGGTGCCCGGGTAGGTAGACCGGGTAGTTCTGAGTGAGAGTAAAGTAGTCAGGTATTTTGGAATCTTTTTAGTCAGAACTCTATAAAGAAACGGGTCAGAACTGCAAAGTCGTACACACAGAACAAGTCACCACCAGCAAAAAGTCGGAAAGAATGGAACCGGTACAGAGACTCATAACGTGTGGAACACGAAAACCCGTGAGGTCACTACAACGTCGAGACTTTATACCGTTTTGACCACCGTTCACCGTAGAACCGTCGACATGCGAACTGAAAAGAGCCCGTCATTAAAACGCGGAACCAAAAAGGTGTGCGAAGAACGCTGGGACAACCGATAAAACTTACTTTGCGAACTAACAAGCTACTAGTGCGAAGTCTTCGAACCGTTAAAATTCTCACGACGTAGGGAGACGTTCTATAGAGTGATAAAAACTGAAAAGCCTCGGACAGTTCAGGAAGAAAACTGGGTA
>BLSH010300455.1:329024-339519 GCA_018402905.1 Glandirana rugosa | reverse complement strand
AACAAATTTTTTTTGTATTATTCTCCTTTAAGGGGCGTGACAGGGTGTGTGTCCTATGCTTACATACTTTTGTTAATAAGTGTCCCTCGTTCTCAAAAAGTTGGGAGGTGTGTCATTAGTACAGTGACACTGCATATTCTTAGCACTGATCACTGTATTAGTGTCACACCTCCCAACTTTTTCCCACAAAGTGTCAGTTAGTGTCAGACTGCCCGCCATAGTATCGCAGTCCCCCTCTACTGTAAAGCCTCGTACACACGGGAAGACAATCGTACGTACAATCATCGCAAATCGTATGTTGCATAATGTAACTTGCATACTGACTGCACTACACGATCGTACGAGCACAGAAAGAACGTTCAGGTGCATGTAATTAGCATCCGGCTGTTCCTGACTTTGGAGCATGTGTGTTTTGCACAATACAACTTGTTGTACCAACTGCTCTGTACACACGATACAACGGTCGTATGAGCGCTTGTTGGTATGACCAAGTTTTCTAGTCTGCTCATACAACTCCCATGTACGACCGTCGTATGTTCGACTGTTCTAATCGCGCATACGAACTATCGATATTGCATACAACAGTCGTTAGTACGACCTGTTATATACGATTGTCGTCCCGTGTGTACGAGGCTTAAGTCTCTTATTGCCACCATTACTAGTATAAAAAAATAAATAAATAAATACATAAAAATTCCAGTATAGATCCCATAGTTTGTAGACGCTATAACGGATTGGGATTTTTTCTACCAAAAACATGTAGCAGAATACATATTGGCCTACAAAGTGCTGCGTAAACTGTTGCCGCTATATAAATCCTGTATAATAATAATAATTTAGGAAGAAATTAGATTTTTTAAATTGTTTCTTTTTTTCAAAATTTTCTGTTTTTTTTTCATTTATAGCGCAAAAACCCCCCCAAAAAAACAGAGGTGATCAAATACCACCACAAGAAAGATCTATTTGTGGGGGGAAAATTATATAAATTTCTTTCGGATACAGCATTGCACGACCATGCAATTGTCAGTTAACGTAACGCAGTGCCAAAAAGCACAAAATGGCCTGGTCGTGAAGGGGGTAAAATATCCTGGAGGGCTTAAGTGGTTAAAGTGGTAGTAAACTACCACTTGTATATTCAGGTAAGCTTACAATAAGGCAATGAATATTTCCTAAATGTGCACCGTTTAACCACTTCAGCTCTGGAAGGATTTGCCCCCTAAATGACCAGGCCATTTTTTGCCATTCGGCACTGCGCCACTTTATCTGACAATTGCACGGTCGTGCGCTGTTGTACCCAAACAAAATTTACATCATTTTTTCCCCTACCAATAGCAAATAGAGATTTCTTTTGATGGTATTCGATCCCCTCTGAGGTTTTTATTTTTTATGCTATAAACAAAAAAAGAGCAACAATTTTGAAAAAAAAACAAAACAATATTTTTTACTTTTTGCTATAATACATATCCAATAAAAAAATATAAAAAAAACAAATGTATTCATCAGTTTAGGCTGATATGTATTCTACTACATATTTTTGGTAAAAAAAACGCAATATGCGTATATTGATTGGGTTGCACAAAAGTTATCGCGTCTACAAACTATGGGATAGATTTAGGGACTTTTATTTATTTTTTATTGTTTTTACTGGTAATGGCAGTGATCAGCGATTTTTAGCGGGACTGTGACATTACGGCGCAGATCTGACCCCAAATGACATTTTTTGGGGACCAGTGGCATTATTACATTGATCAGTGCTATAGAAATGCAGTCATCAATGTATAAATGACACAGGCAGGGAAGGGGTTAACACTAGGGGGCGATCAAGGGGTTAACTGTGTTCCCTGGGTTCTAACTGTAGGGGGGATGGGCTGCCAGAGCCCAATCACTGAGAACAGTAGATCTCTGTCATGTTCCTTGTAGATTGTAAGCTCTAATGAGCAGGGCCCTCTGATCCCTCCTGTATTGATTTGTATTGTAATTGTACTGTCTGCCCTCATGTTGTAAAGCGCTGCGCAACCAGCTGGTGCTATATAAATCCTATATAATAACAATAATGCCCCCTGTCAGAATGGAGATCCGCCTTCTTTACAGAGGCAGATCCCCGTTCTGCCTGTGTACTGGGTGATCGCGGGTCGCAGGCGGACATCGAGACCGCCTGCAACTGCATTTTTGCGAGCCGCTTCACAGCTACCACGATTCACGCAGGAGAGCCGACCCGCCGCCGTATAACAATGGCGGCTGGTTGGCAAGTGGTTAAGGGATATTCACATTGGCAATAGCCTACAACGTCACACGCATGCGCAGTGACGCTCTGCATGTAAGGCACACAGGGTGTACCATGGAATAGAGAGAGCGCGAATCTGTAATCACGACTGTCGCACGCATGTGCAAGAGTGGTGTCAATGGGGCCCGACCATTCAAACACCCAATACGTGCCAGGCTGGAGGGAAGACTGTGTGGAGATGGCAGCACAGGCAGCGGTAACAGCATGCCACTGGAGGATTTCATTTGGCAGGTAAGTCTGCAATAATGTGCTAATATACGGTCCATATTAGCACATTATTGCATTAGCCTGCCTTATTATTCTTAAGGCCCTTTTCACTCTGAGGCACTTCTAAACTGCCAGTAAAACACTGAAAGCTTTTGAAGAGCTTTCCAGGCGCTTTTGAAGAGCTTTCCATTCATTTCAATGTAGAGGGGCGTTTTTTCACCACCCTGCCAGTGCACTGCCCCAGTGTGAAAGCATTCATTGATTTTAATGGAAATAGGTTTTCGTAAGCTTTTCAGGTGCTTTTTTTTAGCATGAAAGCTCCTGAAAAGCACCTCAGTGTGGAAGGGGTCCTAGACTTTACTATTGCTTTAAATGGTTCATGCTTGTTTGTCTTCATTTTTCTCCAAAAGGTTCACTCCGCGGGGGCATTTCCCAGCTTCCCTCTCATGTCTGTGACCATGACCAGCATCACCCCCCACTTTTCCCATCAAACAACCAGAAAGACCAAACTTATCTCATCGACTTATACAAGAGAAAGGTCATCCTGTGTCAAAGAATGTCATCTACTGATGGTAATCCGGCAATGATTGAACGCACCTTGTGTTTGTTGGAAAGCAACGCGGCCTTCTGTCACATACGGCTGTTCAAAGCTCCTTGGTTTAGTTTGTTATGTGCAAATGAGAAGGAGAACGTAATCAGTGAGGAATAACAGAATAAAGTCGTTCTCAGCCAAAAGAAGGAAATAATTATCACAACAACATGTGGACTAAACTTGTGCCGATTGATTGGCAAAAGTAGTGCAGGAACTACTTTTTCAAGTTGATGCATTGGACATTGCAACGATTTGAACAGTGCAATAGGGTGCGGCTTGTCATGTGATTTGACCTGTCTGTCCCCAGGGCCACAGTTTGGAGACCACTGCATTATACCATTCTTTAAAAAGTGATCTGCAATTCATCCCATTTCAGATAGGGGGCTAAGCATTAGCTTCCACGCATTTAGGAGGCAATCCTGCCACCTCCTGAATGGAAGTCTTGTCTTTGCCAAATGGCAATTCTGAATGGGACCGATTGTCAGGAAACATGAATCAGACTGAGAAAGAAGTGCAGTAAAAATCCCACTTTTTAATAAAATGGTAGAATAGTACAAACAGAATAAACGTGGTCAAAACATAGCCAGGGTTCAGTAACCAGAGCAGGTAGTCAGAACAAGCCAGTAAAACAGGAATCCAGAGATCAGCGTAGTCAGAAACAGCAAATGGAATCAGGAACCAGAAGGGAAGTCAGCCAGGCAAAAGTCTTTAATAGGAAAACAGAAGAGTATCCGGATATGTTGACCAAGGTGAAGGCACAGGAGATCTGATCCAGGCAGTTTAAATAGCCAGCAAGGCTGACTGATGAGCAGGAAATGATCATCAGGTGAGTCACTGTGGAATGATGAGTACTGACAATTAATCGACAGCTGAGCAGCCTGAGCTCTGAGAAGGCAGGGCTCAGCCCAGCCCTGACACAGATCTATTGACCACCTGCCAACTCAACAAGCTGTGTTAAGATCTCTGCAGAGCATCACAGCCAAATCATGTGTACAATTCCCTCTAGCACTATCTGTCAGAAAGTAGCACTGGAGTGTACACCGGCAGACCACCCAGTCTCAGTGTATAACACATTGGCTTCAGCTTGTCTCCTCCTGAATCCATGCCCCTCCAATGAGCTTCACCTTCCCAAGGGGTTAATAGTAGAGCACCACTACAATTAAACCCATGGGATGATGAAATGTATTATAGGGGTGTAACTACGGGAGGAGAAGAGCTGAAGGGGATCTGTTATACATTGAGACTAGGTGGCCTTCCGGCGTGTGCTCCAGTGCTACTTTCTGACAGACATTTCCACAGGGTTGGACAGACCCCTTGGATGCTTGCACCCAGGGCTATTTGGAGCCACTACTCATTATATTATAGTATTTGGGTCTCTCTAGCTCTATGATAGGTTTTATGAGGATGGTTGGAAATGGTACAACTGCCTGATTTTACCACCCCCTTGATGCCCTTGAAGAAGGGACCTTGAAAATTCCCTAAAATCACTTTGACTTCATCCTCCTGATTGACTCCAATGCAGTATGTCTGAAAAGCAAATTTCACCAAACTCTTCTGCCTTTGGAATTTCAGGGAAACCAAAACACTCAACTTCCCTCCCTAGTCCCAATTTTTGGTGGAATTTGTAAGGAACAAAAAGTCTCAGTTGTGCTCATATTTAATTTGGACTGGAGGCAACGTATCCCTCATATGTCACGTCCTGGTGTTGGAATCTTGCATTTACCACCTACACCGGTAAGCTCTGGGTAATACAACACACGCAATAAGAAAATTCTTCTCAAGTGCTTCTCTTGGTAGGACCCTCAGTGGCCGCTGGTACAAAGACTAGTTTTACATTCTAATTTCTGTACAGTACTAATTTGTAGAGATAATCACATAATATAAATTGTTCCTCTGGAGCTGGAGAAATGTGCCATACATTCAGTAGAATAAAAAAAATGCTAATTTGCCTGCTTTGCTGATCACCACTCGTCTGGGACCTTCTTGTGTCTCCTCGGTAATGTGTAGAATTTCCCCAGAGGTAAACAAGCAATCTTCCCCTTATACATAACTTGCATATGTATAAAGCATTTAAAGGATCGACTTGCCAGCCATTTGCAGTTTCTCCACCATGGAAAGATTTTTTGCAAAGCTCCATCACTGTTCTCATCCTTCCCGAATTTGCTCAACATCCTGCCTTTCCATAACTTTAGCGACTTAACTATATGACTCATTGGTGTTGATGTACTAAGGGCAAATCGGCTTGTAAGCAGGTGCTTCCTCAAGTTAATTAGGTCAACCAAGTGCAAATTGTTGCAATGTCTTAAATGTGCACTCTGTCCTCAAGCTGACCTGCTGAGCTGGTGCAGTCTGAGAAGAAGGGGTTAATGTTGCTGGTCGGGTTAACTCGCTCTTCTCACAAGGTTACTGCCCCCTTCATGTCATACCATATAACTAGGGCTCACTAAGTTCCCTAAGAGAGCTGCTGGGGAAAGATTGACAAATTGTAGCTGTTATTCTGTCAGAGTGGATCACCCCTTTGGATGGGGGGTTTCCAATGAGGACTGGAATCTGTGCATGTCTATGGATTTACAGCTGCCTGTTATGGACTTACTGCCTTTTGTAGATTACTGTATTACCAAATCATAGACCTGTCTCCATTCACGCTAGTGCTTTTTAAGCTTCTAGAAGCTATTTTGGGCATTTTTAGGAGGTTCAGTGTTTAAGAAAATCAAATTATATTAAGGGAATACGGCGCTAAAGTCCAAAAAATCTTGGAGCAGCTAGCACAGCATAAACGTAAATGCAATAAATAATCAAAAGAGCAAAAATGTGCAGCGCTATATAGAAGGGAGGAGCCTCTGAGACCCCATCCTATTGTAATATGACATATAAACAACGACAGTGAAAAATCAAATAATAAAATTGTATAATACACGAATAAGTGAAAAAAAAAACAGTGATCGTCCAAAGTAAGGATGGGCAATGGATATGTCCACCACCATGAAAATGAAAACAGTCTCCAATATCAGATTAAAGTGCAAAAGGTGCAGTTCATAAATGGGTAAATATATGGGAACGTCCGTGAATTCTGTGAATCCGTAAATCTGTGAAGTAAGGAACCACCACCAACATGTAGAAGGCTTACCAGATAACTTGGACTCAGTGAGACATACGTCTTCTGGGTCAGATAGACATTGGATGTAGATCCCCGGGGAGGGGCACTATCCCGCCCAGGACGTGGTCGGCCCCCAAAAGGAAAGCCCACTAGGTAGAGGCTGCCCGGCTGTATAGGTCAGCCTGTGCCGTCTGTAGTAAATATGGTTACAATAAGGACTATTGAAGGGTCAAAAAGTTAGTTGGTGGAGCCACGTGGAGTCAGAGCGAGTGCCAATATGTATAACATATTTAAAGCATACTTACTTAGTTCTATTCAAATCAATGGGCTCCCATAGGGAACCACTGAGTTTGAATAGAGGCAGAGAAACGCAGCTGAAAGCTAGTGTGGAAAAACGTGCATTGATGTCAATGCATAATGCTGATAAAATCGCTTTTTTAACGTAGCCTTTTTCCTGGCATCGGTACCGACGTTACAGCTCGTTTTTTTAAACGCCCGTGTGTATGAGGCCTTACTCTTTGGTATTGTTGGTAATTAACTTGCTGTGGTGTGTCTGCCATGTGCCCTGTGGAACACTTCACAGTTGGTATATTTAAGTGGGAGATGGTGGGTCCCGAGAGCTCTTCTTTGGAGATTGCTCATGGGACAGAGAGGTACCACAAAGGAAGAGATGTAGGATTGCACCAAAGTAGGTCACTCCATGGCAGGACCCTAAAACGGGACTATAATGAGAGAACCATCGATAGATTACAATTACAAACCGAAGGTGTGAGACACCACACCACAGCCCTTAAGACTCTACCATGGGGACATTATTCTAATATCTAAAGACGGGCACGCAGCAAAAAAAAAAATATAAGCGCAGGGCCGCATGACAGGGTGCCCTGGGCATACAAGGGGTTAAGGGAGCCAAGGGGAGGTGAATTCCAGTAAAGGGGCGGGTAGGGGTTTTTAAGGGGTTGGGCGGGCTCCTAAGGTCAGAGCGGGAACAGAAGTGAATCCCCACCCTCCCTCCCAATTTGGTTGTTTTATGTCTTTCGTGTTTATGTGGGGGCCTTGGGGTCTCAGGAGGCCTGTCAATTTGGTCTGGTTGGGAAGGATCCATCGTAGGTATGGAGTCCTCAGTGGATTGGTCCAGTTACACAGGTTAACTGGAGAAGGCGGGTACCCGAGCCGGCGTATTGCGGCTGGGTGTGTGGCGGTACATCAAAATCTTACGAGATGGGTGATACGGGGGCCTCCTGGGATCACCACCTGCCTAACATGTTCTGTATTGCTGTAAATGTTTAATTGGTTGTGTTTAAATAAATGGCCTAATGGCCAATTTCTCCAAAACGGTGTGTTGTATTTATTTAAGGGATTAGAGGGCAAGAGGTTGTAGGCATCAGGTCTACCCGGGTCATGCCTGTTGCACTGCCATTTGGCTGCTGGAATGAACCGTATGAAAAGAAGATGTTTCTGTCAATGTCCCTAGTGGACCATCAACATCTTTCGGTGTCCACCGGTGGACAACCAACATCTGTCACAGTGTACCAGTGCACAAAAACATCTGTCAATAAAATAAAATAAATAAATAAAAAATTTAAAGAGCCCCCCCGTAATCATGTTCAAAGGCGAACGCACGCCTTGGTACCATGCGCATATGTAAACAGCAATCGCATCACACATCTGTAACTCTAAACTGGTAACCTGTAAAGGCTTATAAAGCGTCGCCTACGGAGATTTTTAAATACCATAGTTTGGCGCCATTTCACAAGCGTGTCCAATTTTAAAGTGTGACGTGTTTGGTATCTATTTACTCAGCTCAACACCATATTTTATATTTTACCCAAAAATCGGGTGTTATATTGTGCTTGTATGGATTAATATTAAAGTACAACTAAAGGCAACAAACCCATTTTAGTAAATCCTCATATAAATACCTGAAAGTTACACATGGTAATAAACATAATAAAGGAAATTATTATTTTCCTACCATATAGCTATAAGTGTGGTGTGTAATCTCCCATTCATTTCTTCTTTGCTATACACTGCTAGTGATTGTGGGAGGAGTTCAGCAGAGCAGAGCAGAGGTCAGATGTCATATCCTTTCAGTGAAGTGGTTTGTCTCTCCCCCCCAGTCCTCCAGGTTTCTATGGTGCTAAGTCTATTTTACATAACACACACCCATCTGCCAATCAATAGCTGGAGGTGTGCTATGTAAGACAGTACAAGTCATTACAGGTTCATTTCCACACAGATTTGTCTATTAATCTGTTTGCTTCTCTCTGCCTGCTCTCCTCTGCTAATTTTTAAACTGGCAGAACAAAATCAAACCTAGCAACTAGATGTATAGACAGGGCAGTGGGCGGGCAAAGGTGGGACATGGGTGGGAGGGGGTGGGGCTTCACAGGCCAGTTGTGGGCGGAGCCTAATCAGGACTTGTATGTAGAGTGAATGGCTGAGATTTCTATGGTTATAGGAGCCCCTCCTCCAGTGATGTCAGGATGTTTCTGCAGAGAGAGAGATAGACGCAAATGGGGACAACGTGTGTTCTGTTCAACACAGGCAATTCGAAAACCAGAAAGTAAAGTTGTCACCTCACTAAAGGTTGTGCACATGACAGCAGGGGGCAAGGGAGAGATCTCACCATCCTTACTGCTTTTTGCAAAACAATCAGTGACCTGTTTAACAGACTGTATAGGTGCACAACATATTGATTTCTTAATTTTGACCATAGTTCTACTTTAATTGAAGCCTATTTTTGCGTTAGTGTGTAAAATTGCATTAAACCAACCGCTGCGCAAATATTGGCATAAAAAAATTACATAACATAAAAAATTGCAAAATCTACCATTTTATTCTCTAGGGCCTCTGCTAATAAAATATATAATGTTTGGGGGTTCTGAGTCATTTTCTAGCAAAAATACAGATTTTTACTAAACAAAAAGTGTCAGAAGAGGGCCTGGTCTTAAAGTGGATAATGCCTGAAGGTGCTCTTTGGATGTTGGGTCTCTCTATGCGACCAGACTGTGAAAAAGTCTCACACATGTGGTATCTCCATACTCAGGACGAGTAGTTGATTGTGTTTTGGGGTGTCGTTGCAAGTATGCTAATGCTGTGTGTAAGAAATAACTTGTTAATATGTACATGTTGTGAAAAAAATATATATTTTCCAAAGAATTGTGGAAAAAAATTACATCAAAAAACTCACCATGCCTCTTACTTAATACCTTGGACTTTCTACTTTCCAAAAGAGGGTCATTTTGGGGGTATTTGTACTGTCCTGGCAAGGGCCTCAAGAAATTAGATAAGCCGTCAGTACATCAGGTGTGATCAATTTACAATAGTACGTAGCATAGCTTGTAGACTCTACAAGTGTAGCAGTATAAATATTGGCCACATTTTATGAAGAAAAATTACTTATTTGCAAATGTTTACAACAAACTCAGAAAAACTCTTAGGCCCCTTTTACACTGAGGCGCTTTCCTAGCGTTTTTGTGCTAAAAATAGCGTTTCCAAAACGCTTCTAAAACGCTGCCCATTAATTCCAATGTACCTATTCACACTGGGGCGTCGCGCTGGCACCACGTTTAAAAAAGTCCCGCAAGCATGATTTTTTGTGCTTATTCTGAGCGCTAAAAATAGCGCATTAAAAACGCCCATATACATTGAGATGAATGTAAAGTGCTTTAAAAGCGCGTTAAAAGCGCCAGCAAAATGCCCAGAGGTTGTGGAAAGGTCAAAATATCAGGAAGTAAACAGGATGTAATGTAGGGGGTTGTGCTATTTATTTAATTCTAGTGCTTCAAAAGCGCTTCGAAAGCGCTTGAAAAACGCCTGGGCGTTAGCGCTAATTATACACGGCAAAAACGCTTGATGTTTTGTGTGCATTTTTCAAACGCCTCAGTGTGAAAGTAGCCTTATTATCCCCCAAATTTTCAGTCTTTTTTCATTTATAGAACAAAAAAATTGAAAAATCCAGTGGTTTTTTTTTTTATTTGCTCTCTGGAACATTGGTTTATGAGCATTTAAAATACTGGATTTTTTTTCTGGTTTACCTAAAATGTTTTAAGTCAATGACAGGTTCTCTTTATAATAGTGACTGACTGTCCAGGTTCTTGCATAAGTCGGAAGAGTCCTTTCTTTAATAGTCTGGTCCAATACGGTTCCCCCAGTCTTTAGAAAATTATTATTATTATTATTATACAGGATTTATATAGCGCCAACAGTTTGCGCAGCGCTTTACAAGATAAAGAGACATTACAGCAACAGTACAGTTTAAAACAAGAGGGTGTTCGCGAAAGCTTCGCGAAAACTTCGTGATCTTAATTTA